>JAGDYQ010000095.1:978460-1048460 GCA_021962125.1 Bulinus truncatus
CAGCTAATATATAACTGAAAGTGTTTCTGGAATAACGCAACTGTCTTTATATGATCATCCACAAACATGCTTAATTTTTTTTTTCCTAACCCATATCACAAAATCTAAAATTCACATATAAAGAATCTGCATTATAAAAAGACTTTACAGCATATCAGCAGATTAAGTCATTAAATACAGTACAACCACAGCCTGGGTTTTTTTTTTCCATTTAAAAACAAGGGATTTCATAGAAAATGAGATCTGCATGTGTCAACATTACATAAAACATTTCTTACAAATGATGTCTCAGGTATTTCCAGTTAATTTATTTATAAGACTGGGAGGTTTACTTATAAGCTAAGGACAGAAGTCTATCTCTAGTCAGCCAACACTACTCGATATTTCAAGATTTTGCATTACTAAAAACATTAACATAAATGGCAATAAATGCATATATAATTTTCTGGTTAAATTTTCACGTTGACAAAGAGGAGTTTGCTAGATTTTTACAAAAATAAGCAAACCCAAACATTTAAGATCAAGTTCACTGAAAAAAAATTCATTGAGAGATACATTGGCTTTTAAAAACTGGACTTCGAAAGGTTTATAGCAAATCTAACAAGTTGCATGTACACAATTTAAATAACTGGTCCAGCAAGATTTTAGGAAATTTGATACATGTAACATAAAACACATCAACTTCCATGGTTTAGCAAGTCATATAAAAAATGATTAGAAAGTTTGGACATTAAATCTCAGTTAATAAACATAATAGGTATGCTGAACTTTACCGATGAACTTTTAAGTAAAAAAAATGTATTGGTCTTTATAATTAAATAACTTGGCAATGAGGCCTAGTAATTCCCCAGAGTCCAGTAAGTACAAATCTCATGCAAATATTGAAACTAATCTAGTCTTGTTTCAAAACAATGGCATGCATTTTTAACAGTTGTCTACAACAGCACATTTAAGGCAATTTTCATAAATATATATTGTATATATATGTTTGTATAAAAAATAAAACAAGCAATTTGAACCCTGTGAAAAAAAATCAAAGTGTTATTCTGAAACAGAAAATGACAATGTATAGTTTGTGGCCCTGTGACAAGCATAAACAAAATACAAAATAATGAAAACATACTAAATTTCCAGAAGCCAACAAAAGCCCCAAAAAATAAATTTTTTTTTTTTAATCATCAAACAATGCTGCAAATAAAATTATTTTAAAAATTCATTCTGTTTCCATCTTAACAGTTTTGTATAATATCTTGTATTTTTCATTCTGATTTAGTCATCAATATTTTTGTATGCAGATATTAAATGTAATTTACGGCCGCAAAAAAAAATATTTCATATATTTAAAAAGTATGAAAAAAATTAAATTTATGATCAGTAATAGTATTATTGTACAGACGAGTAATAATCACCAAAAGAGCTGGAAGACAGCTATTGGTTAATAAATTTGATAATTATAGATCAGAATGAAATAGAATGTTTATCACACACAGATGTATCACAATAATAATGTGACACAAGCATCTTAAAAGAGATAAAATTATTAACTAACAATTTTTTTTTCAAAGTTTTGGCACAAAATAGAAAATATCTGAAACATTATTTTATTTGCATATCACACACTCAACTGGTTCAGTATGTTCATTTCAGCTAGCTTTAAAAAAATACATTTGTCTCATGTAAATAATTAATATTTTTTTGTCTATGAACAACGATTGGCAATACATGATTGATAAAACATTTCAAAAATTGAAAGATTAATCATAATCATAGAAAAATAGTATTAAGTTTATTCACAGTAACACTATAATCAAAGAAAGACTTGAAAAGTTCATATATAAAAAAGTATATTAACCTTACGACTGGCATAATAAACAACGGCTGATTTATTTGAATGCACCTTGCATGGATGAAACGAGTATTAAGAATTTAAGCCTGCGGGTTTTGATGCATCAACATATTGGCATTAAATAAATGAATTATCACTTTAGCCATGGGTTACAATAAGGCAGAAAGAGAAAAAAAATCATATTAAAAATATACATTTAAATACAAAGTATTGGAATTATATGTTTCCAAAATACTGGCGAGTCAAACGCTTTCATTGCTTTAAAGTAAAAAAAAAAATTTTTTATTATTCATATTTGTGGTGATAGGATAAAATTATATGTTGACTAAATTCTGTGATGTTACAAATCAAGAATGTCAAGGACTATTGATCCCTTTTTTTAAATATATATTTTTTTTTAATTATTAATGTAGTCCATAAAGCAAATCTAATTTTGCCAAGGACCTGACAAGGAAAAGTGATTTTTAATTGGATTATCTTGATATACTAATCAATGAAATGGTTAAAAAAAAGGATATAACTTGCTTATTTTTAGAAACATTTTAAGACAAGATGTTGAGAATGAAAGTAAAATATGTAAGAGAACAATGAATGAGGCTGGGTGGAAAGAACCAATGAAAGTATATAATATTAATGAAAAAAAAATTAATGATGAGTTATAAAATTATGGCAACAAGTTAAGCTGATTTTGGTTTGTATGTTTTAATAAAAAACACATATGACAAGATTTCAGAGAAGACTCCTTATATCAGCAATTGATTTTGTTTTTGATGAAGTGTTTTAAAAAAAATGAAATAAAATTCTCAGTGTGGAAATACAGTTTAAGCATTGGTCTTAAAAAATTATTTCTCATTCAGCTGAAAACAATAGCACCAGCAACATATGATGCAAATTGCAACAAATTTAACAAAATATTTGATTATATAAATACAAAGTTGTTTTTTACTTTTTTTTTCAATTAAATCATTTTGAAATGTTAACAACAACAGTTATATTATCTTTTCTTCAGTGTTAAAAAAAAGCTTGAAAAAAAACTAATATTTTTTACTTAGTTCTTTATTACAAATGAAAAAAAAAACATCGATGTCAGCATAACAGATTTCTTACCCTCTTTTCTAACATGTAAAAAAAAAACTGAAAAGGTGGTGGGAGTGGAAAAAGAAAACTCCAAAAATTATTCCCCAGTTTTATGTTGTGATACAAGCGCAACTTGTGCATTCACACTCACAGCGGTGGTTTTTTAAGATTTCTCATGGAGACCCCCCCCCCCACACACACCCATTCAAACAATGTGACAGGTAAATGTTTGATATAAATATTAATTAACATAAGCTAAAATCATCAGAGGACAAAGCACTTCAACAGTCTGTGTCCTGCACAACAATCATTACATTTGGACCTATTTTTAATTATTTTGCTTGTATCACATTTTTGACCTTTCAATTTAGTAAATCTTCAAGTAATAATAGTAATACATACAATTAAGCAAGCATGATTCATAGTAATAAGTCTGTTTAAACGCATGTCAAAAGCAGTATGTGCACAATTATAATTTTGTACAAATCAAATCATTTGCAGTTTAGATGCACATTTTTATAATTCACCTTTCAACTAAATATTGTAAAATCAATAATAATCATGCTGTAATTGTATATAGTGCACACAATTCTACTACAATGCAGGCTAATAAAAAACTTACAACATAGCCATAAAGGCGAAAGCAGAAATAAAAACAGAAAATTCACAGAGGAGCTTTTTAATACTCAATTTTCTTTATTCCATTTCTAGAATGCACAGGTTTCTTTGTTTCTATATGTATGACGGACACCAACATACATATATTTAAAAAAATAATGTTTAATACATGTATGTTGTTACTTTTATTCTTTTTTAAATGATTAATTTATTAAATTGAATAAAAGTGATTTTTCCAGAAAATGATCTGAAAAATCTAATCTTCTATAATTATTTTGTGCAAAAACAAAAAATTATAAAATTGCAAATTAAAAATTGTGCTTACTAAAAAAAAGATAATAGAATTTTTTTGATTATATATAAAGAGCTGAAATAAGCCTTTTTTTCTAAAGTATATTCTTGATTAATAAATACATAATATTGCATATAATTATTTAGTCACAGTATATTCAACAGTTTTGTAATTCTGCCATAACAGACATACATTGAAAAATAAAAAGGCAAATCAAATATGGTATTAAAGCTGTGAACTTTCCCCATCAGCGACCAAACGGATATTGTCAGTAGGTGACATCATCACATCGGGCTCTTCTCGTCTGTTAGTTAATGATTTTTCTGCAGTGCCTTCTCTCTCTTTCCTACGCTTCTCCAAGTAGAGTTTGGTCTGCACATAAATAACTCCTATGACCAGAGGAAGTGGGGTGAACATAGCAGAGGCCACAGGGGCCACTATGCTAGTGTCCTTGTCTGGCCCCATCAAGGATAAACGTAGCAGCACAATGGGTATCCCAGTGTTCTGAATACCCGTTTCAACTGCAATGGTGATGATGTTGACTTTCCCTAAACGAAAAATAAAGGCCACCAGGCCACCCAAGAGGAAACCAAGATAAGGCAATAACGCAGCGGCCAACAGCACCTCCCCGCTGAGAAGGAAAAAAACATACACGTTGGCATAAATACCAACCGTCATGATGAAAACAACCATAGTAATAACTATATACTTGACTGCATCAACACAGAATTTAGCCACTTTAGGGAACTTTCTCTGTAGAAAAAGTCCAATGACTGCAGGTATGATAATTCCCAGCAAGGATAAAAAAATGTTTTCGAACGGTATCCTAACGTCTGCTGTATCATAAACAACCCTGCCTAATGTGAATAACCACATGGGAAGAAGACCTGAAGACAAAATAAAAAAAACAATGCCAATGAATTTTTTTGTATTTCACCGGCTTGAAAGATTAAAGTTAAAAAAAAACAACAACTTTAGTTTCTATGCTAACAATACAGAACTGTCTAGTAAACATTTCTGGATCAAAATAAAAATGAAACAGCACTTTTCATGGGAATCTCAAAGTAAATCTGAAAATTAAATACTGTACTCTAAACACTAACCCAGAAGTTTTAATCCAAAAAAATAATAATAATAATAAAAGGAGTTTAAATAATAGGCTACATAATTATAGATCACACTTTTTTTAAAATCTTAAAACGCAGTGGCTACGGTTACGCTCAACGTGCGTGTGCTCTAGACAGACTATTTTTTTGCCGAATTTTTTTTTGGGGTCCAGCTATAGATATTGTTCCTATCCCTAACCCTAAAAAAAAAATAGTCTGTCTAGAGTGTAACCATAACCACTTCGATCTTAAAATTATAAAAAAAAAACATGAAAATATTTCTTCAGTCACATTAAATTATTATTTGGCAGCACTTACCTAAAGCAGCAAAGGTACTGATTAGAGTCATGGTCACACTTAAGCTCACATTTCCACCCAACAGGTATGTGTAGGCATTGCTGGCTGAGCCTCCTGGAGCACAACCCAAAGCGAAAAATCCTAAGGTTATACCTGGATCCAATTTAAAGCTATTTGCTATTCCAAAGGCAACCTAAAATCATGTCAGAAAATGATAAATATAATTAGAAAATAATAAACCTCAGATGTGATGCTATCTTAAAGCACTTTTTGCTTCCATTCCGTAATCACACTTACAAATTACTGAATATAAAATCAAAGATATCTTACCATTGGCATAATGAGAAACTGACAACACAAGCCAATAGCAGGAGCAATGGGACGCTTTAATTCTGTTTTCATGACATTTAGATCAATCTGAATGGATAAAAAATATTCCAATATTAAAATTAACTCTCAAAAAAAGAAAACCTTTTTGGAGATATCTGAAGAAAAGCCTACACAATAATTACTGGGAGTAGTTCTGAAAACCCACCTTTTAAAGTAATTAATTTAAATAGATCTAGATTAAATAGTATAAAAATATAACTGCCCCCAATAGTAAAAGGCACTACATGGAAAATCTTGAGCATATTTTTAATTCAATGCCTAAAAAAAAATAATTTCCTTTTCTATTTAAATCCAGTGATTCAGCTGCTTTTGGGGTTTAGTGATATACTAGGTTTAAATGGTTTGCATTTTTTCCAAAAGACATTAGTCCTATTTAAGTACAAAAACAGAGAACTATTTACGCTTTATTGTGTGCACTTAAGTATAACAAAGGATGGATTCAGAATTGTTTTAAAAATATACACCCCACATTTTAGTAAAAATTATAAATGTTTCATAAACAATGTCAATTTTCCTTCATGGAAGTGTGCTTTTCTGGTTAAAAACTAAACTATATTTTCCTTTTTATAATATTTTTTTCCAAAGTCTAATATTTTTACTATTAATTATAGGTATCAGTGATCGATAGCCAAAATAGCTTTGTAAACATATAAATAAGGGGTTCCTCTGGCCAAGTCACATTTCTAAAAAATGTACGCATTTCATTGTCAAGAAGAAAATCTGACTCAAAAATTAACAAAGCTTAATCAAAGTTTCAAGGTTTTTTCCTAAATGGTAGTGCATGTAATTTTTGGTAATTTCTGAATTCATCCCTTGATAACTTTCTATATAAGATTAATAAGACTTAAACACAAGGCAAATGCATAGCCATTACAAGTTAACAAATTTAAAAAAAAAAAGAAAGATATAAAAAAAATTTGAACAGAGTCGAGGACAATTTTTTACAAACCTTTGCTCCCATTCCAATATTTGTAAGGACAACAAGTAAAACAAGAACAATGTTGAAGACAACATCAATGGGTCTTTGTCTGCGCTCCACAAATAATTTATAATACATCTTATCTGATACACATGGATCCTCAGAGCCTTTTTTGAAAAGCGCAGAGTCATTTGAAGGCATAGCACATAATATTAACTGAGTTCTTCCAGGTAATTTCCCAGATACTGAAATACTTATATTTCCCAGAGAATATTGTGGATCTAGAAGAAATTCTGTCTGGCCTTTCAGTTCTGCAATTTTAGCATATTCAAGTGAAGCTTGTATTGTCCATGATTCATTATCTGTGTGACTTATTTTGTTGTTACTGACTAAGTTTCTTAATATCCCACTAGTTGTATTTAAACTGTCAAACTTAAAAAAGAAAACTAGCTCTGATATTTCATCTTCTATAACAGTAAATGGAAAACTTACATTTGTTTCTATTTGAAAAGGCAGGACTTTATCTTTACTGAGAAACGATTGTACATACATACAGCATTGTGATAAAGCACAGAGGATCAAGAAATGATTGAACATTTTAAAATAACGTTATTAATTGTTTTAGTTGAAGTTTTAGAGTTGGGCGTCTTTATTTCCTGGCCTTGGCTAAAAATCTGTGGGTCATTGCCTCATGCCTGTCATTGGATGATCGGTGAAAAAGATACTTCCATTACAGTGATTACAACACTGTAACTGAGTTACTCGTTAAAATACATTAAATACATGTGGGCGATAATTACTATCCTACTCATTTACTTTGTTTATGAAAAATAAACGTTTATTTGCCGAACAGTAAGCCTTGTTTCCGTAAGTTATGAAGTAACATAAGTAACAGCAAGGTGATTAATCTCTGAATGACCGCCCTTGTTTGATGTTGCCAACTGTTTTGTTTATGATCTTGTGTGTTGTTTCTATTTTCTATTTATATCTTATATTATGTTTAAAAAAAACTATATCATTCTAATGCATTTCAAAATTAATTAAATAATAATTCATCAAAGATTGCTGCACTCCATTTAAGTAACGATGGGTCAGTAGAAAACTGGAGAATATGAATCATGGGTGGTTTTACTTTTACTAGTTAACTTATACTTAACTAGTTGCAAGTACCCGGCTTTGCCCGGGTTTAAAATAAGGTTTTCTGTTTACCTTTTGTTTTCTCCCTACCCCCTCTCTCCCTCCCTCTCCCTCTTTACCCCTCTCTCTCTCCCTTTCCCTCCCTCCCTTTTTCCCTCCCTCCATCTCCCTCCCATCTCTCTCCCTCCCTCTCCCATCTCCCTCTCTCCCCCTTCCTCCTTCCCTCTCTCCCCCTCCCTACCCCCTCTCTTTCTTTGTCTCTTCCTCACATTTCTCCCATCCTCTCTCTCCCTCTCTCCTTCCCTTCCTCTCTCTCCCTCCCCTCCCCTCTCCACCCCTCTCTCTCTCCCTCCCCTCTCTCCCCCTTCCTCCCTCCCTCATTCCCTCTCTCTCTCCCTGCCCCCCTCACTCTTTATTTCTCCCCCTCCCTCTCTCCCTCCCTCCCCTCTATCTCCCTCCCTACCCCCTCTCTCCCTCTGTTCCTTTCTCTTTCCTTCCCTCCCTTTCTCTCTCCCTCCCTCTCCCTCTCTCTCCCATCTCCCTCTCTCTCCCCCTCCTTCTCTCCCCCCTGTCCATCCCCCCTCCCTCCCTCTCCCCCTCCCCCTCCTACCCTCCTTTCCTCTCTCTCACCCCTGCCCCCCCCTCTGTCTCTTTATCTCTCTCTCTCCCTCTCTCTCTCTGGGAACAGACAGACAGACAGACAGACAACAAATGCGTCTTATAAGTATAGAGATTATTCTGAAAAAAAAATTGAAAAAAAAAAAATTTCACTGTCGGGATTTGAACCCACACATAGTCGGCCAAATTTGAGTCACGGCCAAGGAGTAGTAACCGATGTGCTAGCGAGCCACTCAAACATAATCTCAATTTTTAATATGTTATGCGCGCAAGTTCTATTCTATCATCGGGAAATGACGTCACAGAGGAATTTTTATTTAATATAGTAAAATACTAAAAATAAAAAAAATTAATTACAATTAAATTACACATCGAGATGAAACGAAACCTGTCCTATAACCTTCCTCATGTAATTATGTGTATGTGTAACAAATTTCACATTATTTGGTTATCTGGATCTTGAGTTATAAGGGAACAGACAGACAGACAGACAACAAATGCCTCTTATAAGTATAGAGATATTGTGTTACTTCAAAACTTGTTACTTTTAGATGTGTCATAATAAACAGTTCACATTATTCATTTACAAACGATTAAACAAAGGAGTAAAGAAAATATTTTCAAATTTGTAATACTTTTCTATAACTATCTAAATCATTTATATTTTATCCAGTGGCGTCACAAGGGGGTGCGGGCCGCACCGGGTGACACCAACAAAAGGGGTGACACCAAAATGAACAATTCTAAATATGATAACAGAATGAGCTCGGTTTAGTCGGGTTTTAAAACCGATTAAAATGGATTTTTAAAAAAACATGAGCATCGGCACAGAATTCCACTAAGCAGAGCAGTAGCACAGAGTGTCACCATACAGAGCGTCTGGAGCTTAGGTAAATGAATACAATTCAAAGCTGCTCGGAACAATCTGGAGTTATTTGCAAACGCGCTAAAAAAATGATCCATGTAGTCACGTGGTTTCATAAAATTGTGGGGGCGGGGGGGCACTAACCATAGTGACGCCACTGATATCTAGGTATCTATCCAATGTCTGTCTGTGGTTGCAAATGCTTGTAGATTTTCATGGATGTGTTTTAAATAAAGAATAAATTTCAACAAAGTTGTCAATAATAAAAGTGTAAAGTCAAGTTTTTTATGGGCCTCTGGAGCAAGTGGGGTATGCCTAACTATGGAGGGGCTGATGTGGAGCCTCACCTCGGGTGTCACTGTTTATGGTGTGGTATTTAATTTGATCTCTTTAGCATTTTTCAGAATGGGAAGGTGTTTTTTTATGCGTCCATCCCAAATGTGAGTAACTTGCATGACTCAACAGTAACCTTTACATTGTCATCTCTTTAGTCACTGAAGTGCGCCATGTAATTATCATTGTTTAATTACCATATACTCGGTTGCGTAGGAAAGGTACAGCGGAACTAGGAATGTTAGGAAGGCGCCAAAAATGTAACTCGCACAATGTGCCACTTATGACTAGCTACGTCTCTTCATCGATCACAGTCTACTTATAGTGACACCTAGCCTTTGAGGTTTTACCTGTCTGTTGTTGTCCCTTCCCGTTATCAGCTACTGCTGCTATCCGTGGTCAACTAGTGAGGAGAAGGATGGTCGACCAAAGATGATTCGGACAAATTTAATTCTTCTTCTTCTTCCTTTGGCTCTACAGCCCATTTAGGGCCCTGGCATGCCATACTACTCCTCTCCACTTTTCCCGATCAATGGTCTTCTTCCTCCACTCTCTCACTCCTATGGCTTTAAGATCTCTCTCTCCACTTCCTCTAACCATCTGCTTCTTGGTCTGCCTTTAGGCCTTTTCTCATTGGGTGTTAATGTAAGCGTTAATATGAAACAAATCAGACAGACCTGCGAAATGTTATGACGCAAGATATGTGTATTTGAATAGTTTTATAAACAAGTGCCAAAACAGAAGGAAAAAAACAAACAAAGAGCAAATTAAAAAAAAAACAGATGGACAAATTATTTTGAAAAAGATATAAAAGCACTGTAATTGAGAGGAAATGAGCCAAGTGAAGAGGAGTGGCACGATAGATCATATTCCTACATGGGAGGGGGGAAGGGAGGGGGAGGAGCCCCCTTCCATTAAGGGGGGGGGCTCCCCTTTAAAAAAAAGAAGTGTTATTTTGCCCCTTGGCCCTGGTTAGCCTCCCCCTCCCCCCTGGCCCAACCCCGGCCACGCCAGGTACTGAACAGTCAAAAGAGGAAGAAAGTGGAACTCTTAAGAGTCTTTGTGTGCCGTTGAATGCAGTGACCTCTGCCCATATATAGAAATGGGTAGTAGGAGTTTCAGATCACCCACTGACCACATCTTTACCTATTGAAAATGTATAGAAAAGTGCTACGAACACAATATAGAATAGATCTACACCAACTAGATTTCAGGTCACATTTGCTATTCGGGAATGCATTAGTGCGATTTCTTCAGTATCGATACAAATGAGCGTAGTATTCTTCGATCTCTCACTCATAAGATAATGTCAGCAATATGAACGGCACTTATTCCTATGTGCAAACTAGATTTACCAGAATGGGTTTCATGCACTGTCTACAGCGTTCAGCACCCGTGCAGGCCTAGTTCAGCAGTAATCAACAGATACTGACGTTTTTACAGTATGCAGTAGCTTAACTCGCGCCCGGGGCACAAAATATTCCCCCCCCCATTCGAAAACCATATAAATTTATATGTAAAATATACCATTTGGCGAGTAGCGCCCGGGGCATGATGCCCCCTTACCCCCCCCCCCCACTACGCCACTTACAGTATGGTTATAATTTGGTTTCTCTGCACCAAAGAGACTGTTGACTCTTAAATAACTTCTGCAAGGAGAGCAGATACGTGCTAACCTATGATGACGCTGTTAACATTCCTTATGAATACTCATGATCCCTTTGAATTGGGGGGTGGGGGGGGAGAATATTTTTAATAAATAAAAACAAAGATTAATCAATAAAAAAATTATTAACTGTGATTATTTTGAAATGTAACAATATTCGACTAATTTATAATATAAGTTTGAACTTAATTTAACAAATAACTTCAATTTAAAAAGCCGAAGTCGGGAAAAAACCACCCAAATGGGCAGGGAAAATCGGCAAATCTGAGTACACTTAGGGGCATTTCTTACCACTGCCCTTTATAAGCCAGCACTTCCCTGACAGGGATGTTGAGGGGGGGGGATATACACGGGTACAGTTAGGAGCCATAGCAGAAAAATCTGTCATGAAAGTCGCTTGCAAATAATATTGGCTCCCTAATAATATTTAATAACTGTGACTTCTATAACAGCCCACAACTGTTAAGTCAATTTAGGCCATAGCAGAGGCTAAAACTAGCTATTGTGGCACACCGGGTGGAAAATGCCACCCCATCCTCGGTCCAATAAGCACTAGAGTACGTCAGATGCAGTGTTCGATTTATAAGAAAAAACCAGTGCCTGTGATGAATAAAATTTGGCTCAGCCGGGGATAAATGTCTATGGCGGGATGAAATTAGCTAAAGCAGAGGCGGGGATGACAGTCCTCAGTGCCGGGGATATCTCCGGCATCCCCGGCGGTAAATCGAGCCCTGGTCAGATGCCGCTCTGGCTGGCGGTAAAGTAAGTGACCTCCCTAGGTTACGCCACTGTGACCGACGCTCCAAGCGGGTGCTTAGAATGACCTTCCTTGAGGCTGGCAATATCCAAATCCCGACAGCCTCGGAGCCACTCGGAGTTAACCTATCATTAAGAACGGCTCAGCGAATAGCTTGCCCCTTGCCCCATATACCTGCACCACCGGCCCCCACCCCACCAGGCACGCCGAGAGGGGGGTCAGGGGGGTCATTGCCAGGGGGCCCGCACCTGTAAGGGGCCCGGCCGCCCCGACCATGTCAATTCTTTCACGACTCTTTATTTATTAAGGGACCCGCAATGATGACCTGCCCTGGGGCCCTTGTTGGCTCTCGGCGCACCTGCACCCCACACACACACATTGGTTGAAGAAAAGGTCGTACATCTAAGTTGATAAACGTAAAGGCGATAATATGTTTAAAAGTAATGCACTGCAGCTCCGGGTAAGGCCCCCCCCGCCCCCCCGCCCCGCCCCCCCCCCCCCCCCCCCGCCCGGGGGGGGGGGGGGCGGGGGCGGGCGGGGCGGAGCCACAGGGGGGGGGGGGGGAGGGCCGGGCGGCGGGCGGGGGGGGGGGAGGGGGGGGGGGGGGGGGGGGGGGGGGGGGCCCGCCCCACCCACCCACGAACCCACCAATTTCCAGCCAACACGGTCCCCAACGACCCACCCACGGGTAGGGGAAGGAGGAGAAGGATTTTAACTTGACTTTTAGTAAGATGTGGCACATGAATTCATTAGCTAGCAAATTTTAACCAATTTCTGGGTTGTGTGCACAGCGTTTAATTTGTCCTAATTTGCTTTCTGATTTCTTCCACATTTATTTCATTCATTGCGTGTATTGCGACCCGTCTAATGAAACAACTGAATACTGAAGTCACTGCATCCGCGCCTTCTGAAATGTGACCTAATTTTACTTTTTATCGTTTACGCATAGACTATAGACATAATCATAGAAGATAGACCCCACCACAGTTTAGAGTTCAGCCACGATATCTCGTATAACGTGTACTGTTATCATATCTCAAAAAGTGTCAAATCTTGGATAGACATTTAAAAAAAAAGTGATCGAAATTTCAATTCTCTAAATTATTTCAGTGAGGCGGGTCAACTCGTTTCCATTGACATAGTATAGGGTTGGGGTAATTTTTTTATTTCTTAATTTTACTTGTTAGATAAATTTAAAAACAAAATACAGTGAAACTTGGTTTTTATTATGTTATTATTATCATCATCATCATCAAATATTTTAGGCCAAGTGGGCGTATCTAAAATTTAAATGAAGTTTTACTAACTTTATGACCTAATTAAGCCCAGTGAAAGAGCTGGTCAAGTAATAGTGTCAAATGGTGTTGATTGCGCTATGATGAAGCTACGTATATTGACAATACACATAACGTTTATTGCACACAGTATTACACCATATCATCAGGCAACTGAAGAATAAATTCTGAAGGTAATACATTTTTTTTCTCTTGCATTGTAGGCCTATAACATAAATAACCTTAACTAATTTAACAAATTTGATCTATTAGTATGCCTATTAACTAGTATTTATAAATCACATGAGAACATAAAATTACTGTCATTATTTATTCTGAAATTATGTGGATAAAGCTTTTTTTTTTAACCAAGATTTTTTGTGTTTTATTTCTTAGTGCCGATGGATGTATTTTGCCCATTGGAATGGATAACATTTGAGATTCGATCATCTGATTTTTCCGAAAGAGATCAGAAGCCATAAATCAAACAATGTCTTTCTCTTCAGTATTACCTGAAGATGAAGATTTTTTCAGAGTGCCACCCGTTGCAGATGAAGTCGGTGGCCTCCGTAGAAGAACATACACAACTAGTGTCGTCAGGACATCTTTTTCAAGAGGAACAAAACAGACTCCGCCCAAAGACGATACAATATTTGCAGTGAAGGATGATGAAAATTTCTCAGTATTCGCCAAAGTAGGCTTTCATTTTAGTTACTATTTTTTTAAAGAGAATTATGGTCAAATAATGAAAGAAGTTTTCAAACAATATATTTGTTTTGTTATAAGCTTAAACATTTTCCTTTTTTTAATATTACTAAAACTTCAAAAAGGATAAACTTATTAATAAATTTACATAAATTAAGTTTCAGTAAATGGAAAAAAAATAAACGTATTTTTTTAAATGTCATAACATAATAAAGAAAAGATACATAAACTCATGTAAAATAATTATTACTAAGCTAAAATTGCTTCAAAATAGAAGAAAAAAAATTGAAATGATTTAATTATTAATAGAGTTCTTTTAGATACTCATAAGCACAGAAAATAAATTATACCGAATGCGCATCGTCAATTTAAACTGATTTTTTAAAAACCCGTTTGTGCATTTGTGTATCGATATTTAAAATTAAATATTTAATTGAAAAGGAAAATAACATAAATGTCGGTATTTTTTCACTAATTTGAAGACGGCCTTTTTAAAAAAAAAAATAGCAATGCGCTTTAAGTATGATATTCTCCGGTAATAACAGATTGCTCATTCCAACAGGGACGTGATTATGAGCCAGCCTATGTCACTCATGAATACACAGACCAGGAAAAGGAAACTCTAAATGCTTATGAAAGTTGTGACTATCTACCCAGCCACAGTCACATTTTTAAACACTGGATAAAACGACAGATGATATCAGAGTGGGTGGTGGTGGTGGTGGTGATAACATTGCACATTACTAATTTCTTTTAATTAATATGTCAAAAATAAACTGTAGACATAGACATTTGAGGGGGGAGGGTGGTATGGGGGGGGGGTGAGACATCCAGGAACCCTAGGCAAATGTTCCTTCAAGGTTCCCCCTTATTGCACATTTCATATGAATTTGTACTGGTGTTTGGGGGGGGGGGGAGGCTCTTTGGAAATGGGAGCCTCTTGCAGTTGATTAATTTACTTTTCCATAAAAAAAAGCTCTGCTTGCTATAGTCCTGTTAAAAAAAAGTCAAATTCTTTAGTATTTTGTTTTCAAAAGGAATACATAAATTATGTTTAATATTTAAATTATCAAAATTATCACGAAAAAGCTCAATCTGTTGTATATATTTGTTAAAATATGTTTTTGAAAAAAACATATTTTAAAGTCACATTTCGTTTGTTTTAATGCATTTACTAGCCCTATCATACAAAACAATATTTTCCCCTCTATCTTTTTCTTTTTCGTTTCGAGCGATTGGCTTACTAAACAAGGGGACATAAAAACCGTCAAAACTCAGTAGTAAATTTGAAATATTTTCTATTGATGTATGTTGGTAATGTCTTTGGATCCTCTATCAATTTCATCTGAGTTTTCTTGAAAGAGTTTTGCACTGACCTCATCCATATGTTGCCTTTTGACTGAGGTTGATTGCCATTCGTTGTGGTTTGTCTGAGTGTGTGAAGTCCCAATGCACCACTAATGGACATTTTTTATGGTGCCCTTCTTTCATCCGCCACGGCTTTGGAGACACCACGTGATATAATGGGGGGAAGGGGAGGGAATTAATTCATGGCTTGAATTATCCATTGGTCCTCACCGGAGATCGAACCAGGGACCCTCAGGACGACAGTCGAGCGCGAGCAAGGGTTGTTCCTAGTTCCTGTTCCTCTGCCAGAAATTGCAGGCTGTGGCAGTGTACTTTAGTGGGGCATAGTATCTGGACAGTCTAAACAAGAGCTAAAAATATTTTTCCGCCTTACCGGCAAAACATCTCCAACACTATCCTCCCGTCCATAACTGTCACCCCTCCCCCAAGTTGTTGACGTAACTTACAGACGAGCCCCTTACAGTACAATATTTGTCTTTGACTACAGCAGCCTATACACATATACGACGAAAAGATAACAGTAGATAGGGGAGGATCATACATAAACTATCCCCAACTCCCCCCCCCCTCCGACCAGAACCTTTGATTTTACAATTAGTGTCACAACATACAGATACGCGGGATACTGTTAGAACAAAAGATGTTAAAGCTGCTACATTTAAGTATAGGGCTCATATTGTTTATTTCTTTTATTTTGTATTTTAACTCACGTCATAAAACGTTAATTCGTAATTATTTTTTTTATTGCATACATAGGACGCGCCGTGGGACGCGCACAATACAACAGGAAAGATAACTCAACGCGTTTAATATGTACTATTTGAATATTAAAATGGAATGACCAGGAATGGTCTATTTTAATATATTAATGTTTTTTTTACTTTAAAATGTATTTTATCAAATACGTCATTCATAGGATGTTTTAGAAAGCTCAAACATAACAATTTGCTGACATATTCCTGTAAGCATTTGACAATTATTTAGCATTAGTCTTTCAGTGTTGAGTTAATAATAAATATCGTTCTACTTTCAGTTTGGAAGTAGACAGATGGATCATGATGGGACTTATAGGCTTTAGCATTGGGATCGTCTCATTTTTTCTACATCAGTTAATTGAAAGAATAGATCATTTGAAATGGAGAATAACCAAAGATTTTTTGAATGTAAATATTTTTACAAATACTTATTTTTATAATCTGTAACCTTTAAGCTTTATTTATCCTTTCCAGACTATAACCTGAATATTCAATATTACAAATCAGTTTAGCAAACTGCAGCAAACATTTAATATTATTATTTAGCTTTTTAAAAATGTATTAACATTGTATTCATATTTTTTCTATGAAATAGGATGAGAGGTTAGCAGAAGGCTGGGCTTACTGCGCAGGATATAGTATGCTTTTTTCTATTTTCTCAGCTGCTATTGTTGTTGTAAGCTGCTTTTGAATGTTAATTTATCCTTAGTTAAATATAACTTATATAATTTCTCCTTTAATTTTATCTCGCTTTCATATCTGTTTAAAAATGTACTAGTCAAAAAAATAATGTTTTCCATACAAGAGTAAGTCATTTACAATCCATTCATTGCTGTTTACACTGATCCATAACATTAATCATTCCAATCATTTTATTACACAACAAAGGTTTCTGAGATTTAAAAAAAAGGCTTCAGAAAGTTAGTTTATTAACTGATATTAATCATTTGCATATCTTTGCAAAGAATTAAAATTATTATAAATTGCTTTTCAATTTTTTTTTCTTGAATTTTGTTATATTAGCTTTGGCGTCCAAGTGCTGGAGGTTCTGGTATGCCTGAAGTAACAGGCTTTCTAAACGGAACAAGAGTCAGGGGGATTTTCAGCGTGAGAACTCTTATTGCTAAATTCTTATCATGTGTTACTGCTATTGGTTGTGGTATGCCTATAGGACCTGAAGGTCCAATGATTCACATGGGGTAAGTAAATAAATTTAAATTGTAATTTTTTTAATGTAATTTATAATTTCTGACATTTTTTAGCTGCCATTTCACAACTTGCTTTACTTTATATCCGATGGTAAATGGCAAAATATAGGCCTAAATTTTTAAGTAAAATAGAAAATAGATATCTTATTTTTGTTGTTATATTGATCTTATTTATATGAACCTTGTCATACTTATGCAAATATTAAATAATTTTGAAAAGGAAGTCATCCACATCAACAATATAAATGGTGTAAATCCTAAACAATTCTACTTTTCAATAAGTAACAAAATAACGTACTAGTTGGACTAGAGTTGCAAGGAAAAAAATGTAAAAAAAAATTAGCATATATAATTAAATTACAATAAAAATAAATTGTGTAAACTGTTTTAAAAAATTGATATGAAAAAGCTCATACATTATTTTTTTCTCCTTGGCTTGGTATGCTCTCCCCTTGGACCCTCCTTGTCCTTCTTGACTCTCTAAAACTAATCAGTCATCTCTGGATCACATCATTGGTATGCTCTCCCCTTGTCCTTCTTGATCTAAAACTAATCAGTCATGTCTGGATCACATCAGCAGCTGTCTTGGTGACAGTGGTGTAAATGAGCTCAATAATCTCCGTGTGGATGATATGTTCAGTTCTGAACTCAATGAAGCTATTAGTAGTCTAAAATTGTTTATTTTGTGTTCTTCGCCAATATTGACTTGTGTTTCTTCATATGAAGCCTACAATGGAAACATTTCTTGCAGAAATTTTTTTTGGAATTTTCAGTGATCATTTTATGAAAAAATGTACAATTAAGGCTGCACTTTTTGTATTTTAAAACCAGATTTTTTTAGTTTGTTTGTTACATTTTTTAATGTCTTTTTTTTTTGTTTCTAGTGCTATAATTGGCGCTGGATTAAGCCAATTGTCCGGACATTTAAACAAGGTCAAGCTGACATTTTTTGAGAGATTTAGAAATCCAGAAGACAAGTAAGAAGTTTTTTGACATAAATTGAACATAAATGTTTACTAAAAGCGAAATATTTAGGAAACCTTTTTACATATATTATTATTATTTATACATTTAGATAAAAAGATAGATTCAGTAAAAAAAAAAGTGCAGTTGTTTTTCTTGATGAGTTTGATTATTTATTAACCATTCCTTTGATTTGCTCATTAAAGTGTAGGCCTACATAAAAATTATAAATTTAGTTGTTTTTTTTGGCAATTATATTTTTTTCTTTTGTTTTTCTTTTACATTTAATCAGACTAAAAATTTCAATTTTAAGTGAAAATGTGATAAATTTATAATTCGATAATTAATAATTTTGTACAAATAATCTAATATACATGTAAAATTTAAAATAATTCAAAACTTTGTTTGTGAATTCATTGCAGACGGAATTTTATAACAGCTGGTGTGGCTGCAGGAGTGTCTGCTGCTTTTGGTGCACCTGTCGGGGGCCTTTTATTTTGCATGGAAGAAGTATCCACATTTTGGACAAAAACATTAGCTTGGCAAATTTTTTTTTGCTGCATCATATCCACCTCCACTTCTGATATTTTCAATTCAGCTTTTGAAAGGTTTCAAATGATTGGCATGTTTGGAGAGTTCAGAACAAGCCGTTACATTCTTTTCAATGTTAGTGGTCAGTTTTGTTAAGATTAAATACACAAACTTTGTTTATCATAATAGGTTGTTTTTTTGTATCCCAAAAATGAAAATGCTGATTGTGAGCCAATCATAAAGCATGCTTTTATTGTGTACTAAAATATCTTTTTCTCTCATATTGTATTCGCATTTTATCTTAAATATATATTGTCTGATTTGGTCATGCTCATTGATGTTTTATTATATCTTCAGGTGGATGAAGCAGTGGATATCAATATTTTAATGTTTATACCATCAGTGGTAATTGGTGTGATTGGAGGTCTTCTTGGTTCTCTTTTTACAATTCTCAATCTCAAAATTCATAGATATCGTAAACGTGTGCTTGCTTCCATAAAACCAACATGGTTGGTGAGAGCTGTTCGATTAGGAGAGCCAGCTCTTATTATGGTAACAAAAAAATCCATGCCAAATATTCTTTTTATTATTTTACTTTACTCTGACATTTATTTTAATGATTTTTTTTTAATTTTACTATTCTGATTTTAATTATGATATAATTTTTTTTATTCAAGCTAATAATGAGCTCATTGTCAGTGTTTTTACCCCATGCATTTTCCTGCATCCCCTTCACTTGTATCAAAGGAGAAACAGGAATTTTGAGGTAAAGTATTTCTTTGTGAACATTGTTAAAATTAAAGGTCGTTAACTTTTATGAGTTGCAGTTTGTTTAATGTCTAATACTATTCCAACAAACAATTTTCCGGTATGATATATAGATGTAAAAAAAATAATCTGTATGATACTTTTCTCTTTTAGTGAATATTGTGTCAATGACACAATGAATAAATATGATTCACATTTTGTGGAGGAAAATATTTTTCATACCTGTGAGGTGGGGACGTACTATCTTGATAACACCACATTCGTCTATAATGGCACATACAATGAATGTAAGTTTTAGTAATAAAAGTTTTAAAGTAAAACAAGGTATTAATAAAATATTTTTTTTTGTAAAAGTTGGTTGTTCAAAACCATCTGTCAGTGATGGCAAGTGACTACCACAATGCAATGATGAATGAATAACAAGTCTGGTCCAAAATGTAACATTAAAAAGACTAATTATTAAATTAATTACAGAACATAAAAAGTCAAGTAGAAATACTTATGCATCACTTGCAAACAGGGCCAAATTAAAAGTTAGACTGATAAGGATATAGCCTTGGGCCCTAGAAAAAAATCAGCCCTTGATATTGTCAGATAGCCAATCTAACTCATACCTTCACTAGATAGAATCCTCCTATCCCACACTTAGACCTATGAAGAGTATCTCATTCTCTTCCTACAAACATCCAGCTTTAGTTATTAATGTGATTAATTAGATACTAGCTGTACCCTGCAAAACCTTAACATTGAGTTATATTCCCTTAGGTTTGGTCAGTAGGATTGGTTATTTTTGGTTTCTGACAGATCCGATTTTTTCATGATTTTATTACAATTTAAACTAGATTTTATAAAGAAAACATTTATCGAATTGAGACACCTGCAAGACGCCATTTTGAATTCTTAATTTCTACTTTCGATAAAACACAGACGTGAGACCACTATTTTTTATATAGATACTATTTTTTATGTTGATGTTAAAAGAAATAAAGACAACAATAGATATCTGAGATTGCTAAATTTTTTATTTATTTTTTTTGCTTTCAGTATCACTTCTTTTATTTAGCTCTAAAGATGAAGCAATGAAGACACTGTATCTGCGCAATTCTCACAGGATGTTTAACTATGGGCCTTTATTTGCAGCTTTGGTCATTTACTTTTTTATGGTTTGTTGGGCAGCTGGGACATCAGTAGCGGCAGGCATACTGGTACCCATGCTGTGAGTACTTATTTTAAATTTTTTTTTTGAAACAATAGTACATGTATTTTTAAGTAAAATGGCACAATAAAAAAACTATTATTGTATCAAGTCCTATTTATTGCTAATTGTTATATCTGAATATTCTTAATGATTAGCATTGCTACATTTAACATCCCCGATTTTTGTATGACGACATTTTTAGGATGTTACGCATTAGGTTCCTTTTATCTACCCTTAGTTTGTTTAATTTTTTTTTTATTTTACTTGCAAAATATTTGTCTAAACCATTGCTTTGCAATTTTTGATGGCTATACAACAGCACCAGATTTATGGCTGAACTGTAACATCCAGCCTTTAGTTACTGCTAAGATAAAAGCAGCACATTGTTAAGGACTTTTTTTATCTGTAGATTTATAAAATATATGTTTCACTTTATTATAAAGTAAATTTACTTTTATAATTATAGGATGATTGGAGCTTTGTATGGTCGCATTGTGGGTCTAGTTTTAGTAGACATTTTTGGCGTTCATCTAGATGAGGATTATTTGAGCTGGATGGACCCAGGCGCTTTTGCTCTGATAGGTTCTGCCTCATTTTTCGGTGGAGTAGCCAGATTAGCTCCAGCCATTACAGTTATAATGGTGAGGTGAAAATGTGTGCTTGTGTAGAGAGAGGTTAAGTCCTTGTTAGAATAAGATGTTTATCCCTTGAGCCTGTAAATTTCCAATAGAACTGTTTTTGCAAGGATTTTCTTTCATTGCCACCATGGCCAAGTATGCAATTGCAATGGAGGCACCACAGAAGACCAAGGTAAGTGGCTGGACTCTCTGGGATTAGATCCTGCAACTTACAGCATGCCAATCTGGCAAATGCACACAGATTGGGCTTACAACCAGTGTATCTTCTAGTCACCCTGTAGGGTTGGGTTATTTTAGTTATTTTATATAAAATTAAGCATTTTCTTAATAGCCATCATCCTTTTTATTATATCCTTTGTGTAAGCTAATTTTAAAAAAAAGAGACATTAAATCTGAGTATTACAAAGGAACTAATATTTCATTCTAGATGGAATTGACAAACGATCTCAAAGTACTTCTTCCTGTGATGACAGCTGTTATGGTTGCAAAATGGGTTGGAGACTTGTTTACACATCCTTTTTTTCATGCTCTTTTGGAATTGAAGTGCATTCCTTTTCTCAATCAGCACCCTCATGTACAAATTGAAGACACAAAGTAATCAAGCCACTGTTGTTTTTTTTAAATTTTCATTAGCTTTCTTTTTTTTTGTCTGCTTTTTTACTGGTTAAACTTAATTTATTTGCAAACTAATAAACAGTAAGGCAGCACAGCAAAATTATTTATTTAAGCTAAAAATAAATATAATATGTATGGTTTAAATTAAAAAAAAAAACTTATTTAGTTTACTCAAAATTTATCCATATAAATCATTTTGATAAGTTTGTGAAAAGTAAGATTTTCACTCTTGGCTGACCAGTATTTCTCACCAGTGTTAAGCTGGATCTTTTTGCAGCCGAGGATATTATGGCCTATCCTGTTGTATCTTTTAACATTGTGGAGCATGTGCCCAAAATTGCCAAAGTCCTGCTAGACTACCAGCATAATGGTTTCCCAGTCATTCGAAGGAACAAAGAAGGTAGAAGAGTTTGCTATGGACTAATAACAAGGTTAGAGCATTCATGCTTGTTTTAGGGTAATAGTGGAATGATGCCAAAATGTTTACCTATGCCAATTCGATTCCAATTTTTCTTGTTATAAAAAGTGCAAAAATTATCAAACTTATATGGTATATAACAGAAAAAAAGGAATATGAATTTTTGGCTGTTTTCATTTACCACTATTCTCTAGCAATGAATTTATGGGTTAAATTATTTAGCTGTATTAGAATTTTGTTACAAAAGACATAGTAGGAAAACTTACTTAATTTTGAGATCAATAGATACAGTTAATCACATATATAGAACTTAAATTTATTTATGATTTTTAACATTTTAATTTACACAACTAGATTTTTTGCATTAAAGGTTGCAGAACAATTTACAAACAGAAAAAAATGCATTTACAGATACCTTTGACTAAATATGACATAGCCTCCAAAATAAAATGCATTTTAGTAAAAAAAATGGTTCTATTGCATAAAGATATAGTGCAAAATTGTATAAATCACATTTGAAATTAATATAACAAAGAATTTTAAAAATATGACTTTTATGTAAATCAGAAATGAAAGATTGGGTTTTGAGAGAAAAATTTTATTCACTTTTGGAATAAAAACAATAGCTTAAAAATCCCTAGTTTGTTATCCAATGGATCACAGGCCATCATTTAAAAATATTGCTTGAAACCATTATCTGTAAGTTATCTGTGTGATATGCTGGCCATTAGGTTGAATTCTGAGAAGCTTGTTATGGTTGATGGTTTTTAAACCCAAATAGTCGTTACTTTTTTATTAATATTTTCCAATAGACTTTGCACCATGGTTTGGCTCTACATGTAGTTGGAGCCCCACTTACTGATCCTCATTTCAATACAAGATCAAGGGAAAAAATCTCCACTACTAATAGTCCATATGACTTGGATCTCTGGGTCTTTATTTTGACAGAATTTCTTTATCTAAGTGAATCATGGTCCCTTACTGGTGGACTAGTATAGTTAAATAAAATAAGTGTTCAAGCTGCTTGGTTTGTTTAAACAAACTGCATAGCTAGAAGTGAGGTAACAAGTACCAATCAGACAGTCAAAGAACCTATGTAATGATCTATTAAAATAAGGATCCTAATAAATTAGCTTGGTATACAGATGATATTTATAACTAGATTATAAAAGCACAAGCCCATGTCTGATTTGTACTTTTTACCTCATTTATAACATGAGCTGTTCCCTGTGTGTAAAGTCCAAGCTCATGGGCCTATATATGGAATGTATTTAAATATACTGGCACATGGGCTTATATTAGGTTAAAAAATTATTAAACCCACATAACGAAACTTCTGATGAATCATCACTGTCATTAAGTAATATAAACATAAATTTTAATGTTTTTTTAATTGTTGCTAAGCATAAAACTTCAAATGATAAACGTAAAACCACAATTATATTATTTTCGGAAGATTTTGGCTGAAAAACAGAAAAATATATATAGAAATTACATGCGAGTGTTTTAGGTGATTAATAGTTTTAACTGATTTTTATTTTCCATATAAACGTCCATGAGCCTTTATTTGGTACAAAAATCTCAATCATGTAACATCAATTTTCCATTTTGAAGCCCAGGGCATTTTTACAGAAATCTCCGGTACATAATAATCTACTTAAATGAGAGACCTAACAAATTAGCTTGATATACATATATCTATGTAAGTGAATTATAAAAGTACAATTTTACAGGGAATGGCTCAACAAAGAGTGAAAAGAAAAGGAATATTAAATATAACAGTGAATAAAAAAGGCAATGGATAATATCTTGAAAAAGTAGGAAGGCAAGCCATATTTCCTCTGTTGACCTATAGGCATTTCAGACCAAAAATGATTTAACTAGCCTTTTTCTGTAATAAATTTTTACAAATTGTATTAATTTTAAGCTTGTGATTTTTTTTTCATTTAAAAATGCTCTCCTTGCCTTTGACAGATCTGATTTGCTGGTCATACTAAGCCACAAGAATGTTATGAATGATGGACCCATTGAACCTATGGATGACAAATCAGTAGACATTGCTTCTATTGGTTTTGATGAGGTACATTTTAATGAACTTACTTATGTGTAAAAATTATTTAACCCTGTAGAGTATTTTTTAATTTAGTTTTCAATGATTTAAAAATATTGTAGTTATTAATAGTAATCTAGTTTAATACATATTTTTTTTAGTAAAATGTATTTCATTATATATGAAATCAGGTAAAAAAAAATTTCTTCACATTTTTTGTTGGGTTTTTTTTGTAACAGATGGTAAAGACAAAGAAAGATGAAGAAGAAATAACTACTAAATTTCTACTCCAGTTTGTAGCTGATGATTCTGAATACAAAAACTATTTTGTTGACCTGGTAATTTTTTAAAATATTTTTTACTAACATTTAAACTTTGCTTATCCCTTATCCTTGTTTTAAAAAAATAAATAAAAAAGTTAAAGTTTTTTTATCTTTTTGTAAAGTATTCCTGGTAACAGCTAGAGAATACATAATTATGCTATATAAATAATCTTGTCTTTTTCAACATAACTTTGACAGTATTTTAATCACTTCACATTTGTTTGTTTTTTTTTTGTTGCTTTAGTTCTTATTTTTTTAGTGATTAAATTTATATTTAGATGCACGCATTAATAAAGTGGTTCT
Source organism: Bulinus truncatus (assembly GCA_021962125.1). Taxonomy (NCBI): domain Eukaryota; kingdom Metazoa; phylum Mollusca; class Gastropoda; family Planorbidae; genus Bulinus; species Bulinus truncatus. The sequence goes on from JAGDYQ010000095.1 coordinate 1,003,499, forward strand.
CAAAGTGTGGGACAGGACCCACTGGTGGGTAGACCCCTCAGCCGCCGTCTTAAGCCGCTGTAAGCCGCCACGAAACCTGTAAGCTGTAAGCCGCCACAAAAAACTTTCCTAAGCCATGGGAGATTCGGAATTACTAATTTTAACATAAATATTTATATTAACTTATCATATACAGTAAATTATAAAGTATTATTTATTTATTTCAAAATTGTTGTTTGTATGACTAGTAAAAGTATAGTACATAAATATTTTGACAGTTACCTCCCTTATAAAAAAATAATCTGTGGTCCCTAGTGTGATCATTGGGATCCGGCTTTCAACAGGGGTGCTAGGCATTTTCCTAAGCCACGGCTTAAGCCGGCTAGCCAGCTTAGGGGTCTACTGGTGGGTCGATGACATATTTTATTTAGGTCACAACAAAATTTAAATTTATAATTAATGGATCAAGAATCCATATTTGTATATAATTGCAAATCTGTTGCTCTATAAATTAAAAATCTAACAATTTATTAATCTGCAAAAATGAAGGGAAAAACTAGCATGTTAAATTTTTTCACTTTTATTATTTATTTTATTCATAGATTTTCTATACATGTGGGTCGCTGGAATAAAAAGTTTTCAGGTGGGTTGTAAAAACTAAAAAGCATTCAAAGTGGGTTCGCAAAGTGTAAAAGTTTGATGCCACTGGGCTAAATAAATTTGCAATAGCCCAGGAGCAAAATTTATTCTCATCCATTTTTTTGTTTGTGATAGTCAAATAAAGAAAAGGCTTTTTTTATGTGCCGCCAAAAACTTTTTAAAATTTCTTTTTGACAGACACCATATGTGAACCAGTCAGCTATGACAATTCAGACGAAATTTTCTCTTCAAAGAGCTTACACATTGATCAGTGCACTAGGTCTCAGGCACCTGATAGTGGTTAATAATAACAATGAGGTGAAGTAGGAGTATTAAATAATTTCCCTTAATACATATGTACTTGTATATTTTGTTTTCATTATTGATAGAGATCTTAAATTTTAAGCTGACTGATTTCTAGGTTGCCTTGCCTATATATTTTATCTTTACTTTTCTTCTTAAACATACTTAGGTCAGAGGTTTGATAACCAGAAAGGACTTAATGGGACATCACATGGTGGAAGTTTTATCACCGATACTGAAGCGCAAGCCTTATTTCAGGATGAACTCAGATGCTGAAGGTAACACTGATAATAACACTGGCAAAAGCATAAGAAGTTTATCTAGAAGACAAAAATCTTATAACAATCAACAAAGCTTTTCTGATACCGCACCAGCTATTGTCAATGGAAATATAGTTTCAAGTGCTGCAGGAGACAATGGTACCATCACCATTAATGTTATTCCTCCTCCAGATCTAACTCTTGACAGTGTTAGAATTGAGAAGGCAGAAGTAAAAGAAACACCCAAGGTCCGGTTTCTCGAAACTGATAATTCTAGCATACAAGAAGATCATCCAACAGATCTATTTTTCGAAATACATAATCAAAATGAACAACAGACTCATCCCAGTGATTATGATTTTAGACCTGAGGCAAATAATTTAGAACTCACTTGTCCCACTGTTCAATTGATAGAAATGGACAATCACCGAGTTGAGCAAGCCCTCCCTCCCTCTGACATAATAATTACAGATCTTTGCTAAGAAATGAAAACTGTTTACAAATAAAACATGTGATCCATCTTTGACCTCACATTTTTATAAGTATTGAAAAATTAGCACAAAAAAAAAATTTTGTTACACTTTTTGCTCCATGCTGTACATTATCATCCAAGAAAATGATCAATATTAATTTCATACATATATATTTATTCACAATTTGTTAATATTTAGGAATATTTGTTAAAATTATACCTGTACATTTTATTCACAATTGGTTAATATTTAAGAATATTTGTTAAAATCATACCTGTAATTGCTGATTTTTAAAAATTTTTGTACAATCATTTTAGGAAACTATGCAATCAGTAAAAAAAATGTGTATTCTCATTTATTGTGATAAGCACATTTTTTTTCCACGATAATGCTGCTACATTGTTAAAATCGAAAACTTAGTTCATATGTTTGATCATTTGAAACTAATTAAAAATGCACAATGTTTTTTTAACATTTACATTGATATTTTTTCCCTTGCATGTAATGTTTTACGAAGCCTGAGTTTTATTTCATTAAATGTAGGTTCATTTTATTTATTACATGTATATAATGGAACTTAATGACAAATTATGTATTTACATTTTAGCAATGTATCACTTCTTTATTGTATGTTTATAAATGAGTCTTTCATGTACAATTTGTTTTTTTGAGGTCATACAGAATGAAAAGTGATGTCATAAATTGATATATTTCATCCATAAGCTTGTATATTTTTATGATTTTTGCTTATATAATTTAAAGATTTTTTTTGGTCTATAAATAAATAAGCAACTGTTAAGCAGTCTAATTGTCAATATGCTAGTTAGTTATGTTTACACTAAGGGCTAATTTGAAAGAATCACAGTTTATCTCTCATTCTTTTCCAAAACCTGTCAATCAGTTAGGACAGATTTAAAATCGGATCCCTGGGACTGAGATTTAAATCCTAAGATTTTTAGTATAATTTCAATAAGTTTGTTGGCATAAAAATTTGACATAGACAGAACAGAACGATACTAATAAAATAATTAAAATCAAGATTTAGATTACTCCCATTTGAAAACTTTTAACAATTCGAGAATATGATTTTTTTTTACAAAATTAAGCAAAATCTTAAAAACACATTTGCTTTTTATTTACCCAAAACTATAAAATATACAAATAGTTCAGGGGTGCAAAAAAAAAAATGGAATCATTTTTGATATAAAGAGTATAATGAAAATCTGTCTCCATTATAGGAGGTGCATATTATTAACTTCATTAAAGGGTTAATGAATACAGGGTATTGAATCAAATCTACTAGCAGACACTGTAAATAAATGTATAGCTTTTTATTAACACTGTGAACAAAACTGTCCCATTGATTAATTAAAAGATAAGAAGGCAAAGCTCATACGCATTATTAAAAAAATATGTTTATTATTCAAAGAAAAAAGGGAGCTCAACTTGAACAGTTTTAATAATAATTAAGAATCAACCTAACAAAAAAATTATAATAAATAACTAAATTTAATTTGCATGGACAAGTGTTTTATATTTTAATAATTTTAAAAGAAATAGCCATTATGTGCAGTGTGAGTAAAATTTACCAAATCTTACAAATTAAACATGTTTCATTATCACATTTAAAATAAAATACCAATGACAATACTAAGAAAAAAGATCTCAGTTGATTCCAAATACATGTATTACTATTTAGTTTTATACTAAATCTATAAGTTTCTATTCTTATGGGTTATTTTCTTGTAAAATCTTCTTGTGTCTTTAAGTTCAAATGGATACAGGATATTTCTTTAAAATATTGCAATTTCGACATCATATAAAACATGACACCAAACAGAACAATTCTGGCATTGCCAATATAATGTGGCTATATTAATTAACCTAGTGATGTTCACTGATTGTACAAAAATGATAATTTTACTTCAACCTTTTCATGACTGAAACTTCTGACAAGGTAGAAAAAAAGCAACAAATGACTTCATAAATATAAATATATATATCACACAGCAGTATAACAAACTGTTATGAGATTGTTTAAAAAAAAAAAAAAAACCTGTATTTACATCCACTTTAGAAAATTTGAGAGCAAATATAATTCATGTACAATTTCCTTACAAAAAAAAAAAAAACATGAATTAAGTAAACATTGAACTAAACCCGAAGCTCAGCCCATAAAAAAGGGTTGAGAGTACCATAAAAATAATTAGCTTAAAAAAATTTACACATAAATAAAATGAGCTAATCATGATAAAGTACACAAAAATTTCTCATCAGACATTGAACATGTAGATATTTAAGATATGATCATGTTCAATGCTCCGGCTCTAATTAGCGGACAACATGACAGAAGGACGAAATGTTTGGTACGGCTTATTAAATGCTCAAGAAAACATTTGAGTTCTCAGCATACAAATTTAACTAACAGGCAGAAATATATAGCTGCTCTCTAAAAAAAAATTTTAACAAGATATTTTAGTATAAAAAATAAGTAAAAAAATAAAGGCAGTTATCAGCATGATGAAATGGCATACAAATAAAGCATAATATGTAAGTATAGCATATATAGCTTCATTTCCACTAAGTAATCCTAAAAATATTTTTTCATATTACTTGATATTTTTTTTATGTGAAATGGCTTTTTAAATGCACTGAAATGTTATTTTTATTGACAACCCCCCCCCCTCCTGTATAAATAAAAACACTGATAGCAAAACAAAATGTTTGTTCCTTTGCTGAGAATTTTACCCACTTGGCAAATTTAATGACAAGAGAAAGATGAAAAAGTGGATTTCAACTGGTCCTATTTACCTCTATTATAAAAACAAACAAACCTGATGAACATGAATAAATAATAGAATTTTTAAAAGTCGTATTCAAGACTAACACTCACAAGAAAATTAACCTTGAAATCCTGTCACAATGCATAGTATTTTTGTTGTATTTTTAACAGATTAAAACAAAATGTTAAAAGCAACAGCCAAACAATATACATATGGAATGTATGAAATTATAGCTAAATAACCTCCCATTAGATTTATGGATAAGTCAAAAAGCAAAAAAAATCAACCAAGCTACTTAAAGCTCCATCTTTCATGTTGTTCTTTTCATTTTAACAGAAAATTTGCAAATGCTTCACCCATTTTATAACAAATGCAAGGTAGATAACTAGGTGATGCACATTCAGTTGAATGCCAACAAATAAACAAAAGGAAAAAAAAGCAGATTTTGAATGTGGATGACTTCAAACACAGCATTAACTGAACCGAAAAGGGGATTTAAAAATTACTTGGTAGTGGTCTCAAAAATTGAGTGTGAATATATATATTTCTTCTGTTAAGAATGGAAAGAGAAAATGTATAGTTAGCTATCAAATGGTTTAGGACAGTACACATTTAAAATAATGTTAACAAAAATAAAACTGTAATTATTCCTTCTATCCTATCAAAATTAAAACAGGGCCAAGTTAAGCAACAAAAAAAAAAAAAGGTCCAAATATATATCATGAAGATTTCAAGAGTATTTTTTATTTGTTTTGCGTTACAATATTTTCAAACCCACAGTTTTAGGGACCTTTGATACCAAAATATTTATTATGCAATCTTTTTCAAATTATAAAGTTAGTTTCCATTAAATCTAACACTGTCTTAAATAAGTCTAGAAGAAGGAGCGTAACTTTGTAGCTACGCATGAACGTCAACTGATGGCAGACTTGGCAGTTCTGTCAACTGGAATGTTATTGTGTCGATAGAAAAATACCTAATATAAGAAAAAAGAAAAAAAAATATCAAATTTTAAAAAAATGTATAAAGTAGTCAAAAGTACTATTGTTGTCTTTTGAGCTAATGTTAAATTTCATAATACTGCATAGCTCAATTTTATATCTTTTATGCATTGCGTATGTGAAATAGTCACACTTAATACAAGACCCACATGCCCAATCATAAAAATCAATATTATTGAGTCAACTGACCTGTAGGAAGATAGAGATGTCAATAGAAACCTGAAGCATGCCACAAATCCAAAACTGAGCAGGCGCTTCTCTCAAGATGAAATATACAGTTTTGAAGATATCACCACAAGTCCAGAACCCAACCATTTTACGACTAGAAGAATAAAAAAAGTTGACCAGGTGAATGCCTTATATCTAATGAATGTGTATTATGAATTCATTCTCAACAGTAAATATATAAATATGCATACAAATTATAAGTACGCTACAATATTCTTAAATAATAATATAGTTTTGTGTATTCGGTAACAGAATATGGCTGAAATGCCAAATTTCAATTACTGACTTTCTCTTGATTACTATAGAAAAACATTACTCCTTTTCTAATCAATACATATTACCAATATAAAATATGACAATGGTTAACTGGAAAAACAACACAGAAACACATCACTATATCACTATAAGTGTGTCACTTATTCAAACTAGAAGTACATGTACAAATCTAAAAAAAAAAGCAAACCAAATTTCTTTTCTACAAAACTACTTATCAATGCCCATGTTTTAAATTACCCAAATAATTTGTATACTAAGCCAATTCTAACCTCATGCCAACTGTGGATTTCTTCTGATAATTTCTGAGAAACTGAGGGGCTCCAAGCATGGCCTCAGTGAACACAGCCAAGAAACCTAGAAGCTCCACATATATGACGTTATTGATGAAAATGTATGTGAGAATCCCAACAACAAGTGAGAAGGCAGTAATGAACTCGAGGTAACTGAGAAAATCTGTCCATTTCCAGAAGTAGGCTCGCTCAAAATCTGAAACAAAAAGTGTTAAAGAGAACAGGTTAGAATTTAAGAGGAACAAGCAATGTGTTTACTTACACATTTATTTTACATTTACACGCACACACACACACAAATAAATAAGCAAAATAAATTAAAACAATTTTCTTTTTAAATAACACAAAATGATTTGGAGTTTAAAAGTGTACACACTTAAAAACAGAAATTATAAAACAACAACATTGATAATGTTAAATCAAAAAAAAAAAAATTATAATGTGTGATTGGGTGAAAAATTTGGACAAAAATAATTTTACTAACTTGAATTTTAAACTTTTGATAGTTGAGATTTCTAATTTTTTTTCTAAGTGGTTAATATTTTTTTCTAATATGGGAATTATTACCGCTAAATAAATTAGTAGACAGATGTATAAGTTAAAAAATAAGAAAATGAACAAGCCCATTACGATGCATAGGGAAATACTAATGAGATCATGCATAAGGAGATTAAAAGAAACTGCACTAGAAAAAAAACAATAAACCATGTCATAGATAGCACTATTCAAGATAACAATTTCTTGCTTCTTTCACCGACTTGTTAATGATGTAACAGTCTATTCTGATACATGCATAGTTAATCTTTAACTAAAAGCAAGCCCTCTTCAGAGTACGGTGCTTTACAAAAAGGGGAAAAAAATCAGTTTCACCAATATTTAGCTAAAATGTTACAAAAATGAAATGAGCATAATAATTTATGGTTAAGGCGTGAAAAATGATACAAGTTTTTCTTTCTGTAGATGGGATCTGTCACTGATGGATGGATCTGTCATTGATGGATGGATCTGTCATTGATGGTATTTATATAAACAACATAATCTTCCACCAAAAAAAATAAAAAAATTTCCATCAGGAGGGTATTGTGAAAGCACTGCGACTGGTTACACATATAAAAATTATCTTACTGCATAAAATGTGCAATATTAGGGTCATAACAATAAACCTTATATCTCACTGTAAATCCTATAACTGTATAACCGAGAAAGCATTTTTGTTTGTCAGGAAAAAAATGGGCTAAAAATATAAATTATAAAGTATAAATTTTTATTTTTTTAACCTAAAAATGGTAATAATTAGTTTAAATACTATTTAATGTATATTGATTATTTGTTTAATATAATTTATGTTTTAAAAATAAATTAAATAGGTAATATCTCAAGAAAAAATATGAGTACAAGTCCTTTTAAAACAAAAATATTATTTAATATCATTAAAAATAAATATTACTTCTGTGTAGCAAAAAATGATACTGTATTCAGTTTTGTTTAAATTTTAATTGTCCTATTAATTAAATCTGGAAGGGTACTTATGTTGAGGTCTTAATTTTACTGCGCCAGCCATGTTCATCTTGGGGATGTCGTTGTGTTATTATAAATCAAAATACTTTAAAAAATCTTTGCAATAAGTACTAAAGGGCAGATATTTAAATCTTTTTTATTGCATTGTACTAAATTGTAGTGGGGGATAGTGGATAGTGGCCATATAAAAAATACTGGTTTGGAAACAAAAAACATAAGTAGAAAAAATTGATAATTACAGGAAGTGTGTACTTAAAACATATGCAGCATTTAAAAGGTTACTAAGTGAAAGACATTACAACAATAACATAACTATGGCCTATATAAGTACAGTTCTTAGACAGTACATAAGTTGTAAGATGGATAATTATTAGACACAGTTTGTAATATTTTAAACAAATAAAAAAAAAAAAATCAAAAGGACACACTGACAGATTAATTAATAGTCGGAAAAAAAAGTACCGATACAGGATAATTACAAATGAAGTATATTTAGCTATTCTCTTTTTTTTATATATTTTTTATATGCATCTAATATGTAACTTTTGTTATTGAAATTTTCAGTAAAAAAAAAAATTATTTCACAGCCCTACTAATGTTTATGTAAAAGCGTAAAATTAAGAACATGTATAACAGTACAATGTTATGTTTAAATGCTAAAATACACAATTAAAAAAGTTATCTGAAAAAAAAAAAAATAAAATAAAAAGAAGACATCTAATACATCAAGCAAATAAGTATAAGTGGTAATAGGTTAAGGTCAGTGCTAGTGGATAGATGTAGCAGTAGCTAGTTTAAAAATAGCCACCAGAATGCATACAGTTACATACCAAAAAATGAATGAGCCTGGGCATCTACAGGCGAGCTATCAAAACCACCTGGGAAAAGGTCACTCAGGTTTTGTTACAAAGTTAGTTGTGTTTGTTTTGTTTTATTTTATTTCTTTTATTCATGTACGACAGACAACACATAAACACAGAGCCGTTCTTATGGATAGACAAACTACAAAACAACCTTCCAGTACTAATGTATTTGAAATACGGTGCTCAGATGGCACTGTCAAGTACTTTTTGCCCCTGAAATACCCTTGGAAGTGTCTGCCATGAGCTTACAAGGGACTAAGAAGGGCTCTGCTTACACACATAATTTTTCTAATTTTAAAGATCTAATAAAGTAGAAAAGGAAAAAAAATTGAATAAAAGCATTAGAAGCAAACAGAGATTTATAGATTTAATAAACAGGGGTATTCAAACAGATGTCATATTGTGCTTAATGCGTTTACTACTTTTAGATAATAAATAGTTTTAGATTTCACTTTACGTGGAGTAAAATAAATCAGAAATTATTATTTTAAAAAATTTAATTTTCTTTTTTAATTATCATACAAATTTATAAAAAAATCTCAGCACTTGATTGCAAATTAGGAATTTAAGATTCTTATAATTTAACAGGACTATTTTTTTCAAGAAAGAAAGAGTAAATTATGTGATGAATTAGAGGGGAAACAATAAACAACATAAAACAAAGCTAAGACGAATTTGAAGAGATGCATGGAAAAACAATGAAACATTAATTTTTTTACTTTTCTCATTACAATTATAGTAAAAATGCTATTTTTACCTGCAAAACATAAAATGGTAGTGGATTATTTGATTAAAAATGTCCAGTAAGTAGCAATGATGTAAAAAAAAAAAAGACAAACAAATTAGTAATTAAAATATTTTTTTTAAATCTTTTTTTTTTAAAACTTGATGTTCTGCAACTGTGGCCAAAATTTGAAGAATAAATGCTGTGCAATAACGATATTTTTTGATCAGTTAACATAAAACAAGTGTACCAACCTGTGAACCTTCTCTGCTTTGAAGATATAATTTCCATACGACTTTTAACGTCAACACACAACTGAACCAAAACTAGCATTGTGATTATCATTATGACACTCTGAGCAAGCAAGGGAAGTTCGTAATGCTTCCCAAACCTTTAAAAAAACATGTATAAATGATTGTTAGAACAAACATTCAAAATTTATTTAAATTATTTTTCAAATAAAAAGTATTCATTACAGTTTAAAATGTACCAATTACATTTACATTACCTCTATTTTTTTAATGTATCAGAATATTATAATTTTTTTTTTTAATTTACAGGCAAGACATTACCAGAACATAATACGTAATATGTTAGCAATCAACAAGGCCAGACAAACGAACAAAGAGAATCCTTCAGCATTTCGAGATTTCCAAATGTCAATATACTGTGGAATAAATGGTACTACACCACCAAGCACCATGGCCGCTTGTGATCCAATGCTGATTATTTCTGTAATGGTAAATCCCATTATGGTAAAAGTTGTTATATCAAAACCACTGATTAAATCCATAGCTGTGTGTCAAATGTTGATTTAGAAAATCTGTGCAGAAATCAGGCACCTGAATTAAAAAAAAAAAAGTAAGCCTTAAATTTTTGAGTCATTTTTTTAATAGTTTTTTTTAATGCATTCAGTACAAAAAGATGCCTAAATGTAAATGATAAAAACGTTATGCAGAGCTCTTAAATAAACCTAACATTTCAGCGAAATATGTCAATTATCTCTTAATAATTTATTGGTTTGTAATACACGATTATACATTGGTAATTTCTTAAGATACCATTAAATGGCATGATATAAACTTAATTGTTTAATTGTACAGCCACTCTTACACCAGTGGACTACATAACCATACATAGAACCACACTAATTAATTAAAACTGACTTATTTAGTACGACGCTCACACTGTCGACACGGACATCAACAAACAAAACAAAAAACATAGGATGACTTCCATTTAAAATACATAGTAATACAAGTGTATTCAAGTTACCAATAATCGCTGCCAGTAATAAGGATATATTAATTCATATATGTAACATAAAAAGGATGATAAATGTAAAATAAAAAGTCTTTAGATGGATTCCCGTGCTAAAGACCATCGATAGCGACGGACAACTATCAATACACCCACTTTCTACTTCCTCTACAGCTTTTTTTTCAGCAACGAAACAATCAAGTATAGAATAACTAAGGCCATAAGGCAAGGACATGTGTTATGGGTCTTTCGCTTTTGTTCCCCATTGATTTATTTAACACCTCCCCCCTCTTAATTTCTATCACCATCGTCGCCGAGTCTATGCAGATAAAGTTATCGGTTTACTAGTGGCGTAGCGGCGGGGGGGGGGGGGCAAGGGGGCATCATGCCCAGGGTGCTATTCACAAAGGGGCGCCAAATGGTATATTTTACATATAATATTATATGGTTTTTGAATGGGCGGGGACGCTAAAAAGATATTGTGCCCAGGACGCGAGTTAAGCTCGCTACGCCACTGCGGTTAATATTTACGTAATCTTAAGGCCGCAATCAAGAATTATAGGTGCCCAGCCTATGACAAAGTGGGGTCCCACTGGTGACTGGCCCCATTTACTCCAATTTTACGGCACAATTAAAACATAATTTTCGAAAACAATAAACCATCTATCTTATTTTAAGAATTTTGCGGTGCCCTTTTCACCCGAGCAGGAGCTGCCATTGTCATAAGATCCCCTCAGAGCAGGGGTCGGCAACCCAGGCCCGTAGCGTGCGGGGGGGGCAGGGGGCCGATCCCCCCAGCGATTTGTCTGTCCCCCCTGCTAATTTGTTCTACTAAGTAAAATGTATTACCTGCCCCCCCCTGCTATTGCCTGGCCCCTGCTGTGGAATGCCTGGCCCCAGCTGTAAAATTTTCACGCTACGGGGCTGCGGCAACCTTTTGAGACGAAAGAGCCAAAAGTTATAATTTACAATTATCTCAGTTTTTAAAGAGCCACTAAAATTGCCGTTTCAGTATAATGGTATTTGATTATGATTATGTATATAAAATAATATAATTATTTTATATACCACATGGGACTGGAAGGCGGCAATTTGTCATCGAAAGAGCCGCAACTTGACATCGAAAGAGCCGCATGCGGCTCGCGAGCCGTAGGCTGCCGACCCCTGCCTCAGAGGTATTATCCTAAATATCGTTTAGTTTGGTATGTGTTTAGGGTGGGGGTCCAAATTCGAAAGTCCCCCGGGCCCCACCTTGAGGGGCCCCCATTTTTGTTTACATTAAATATCAAATACATTATTTCATTTCATGGTGTCGAATTTCAAAATGCAGGGGCCCCCATTGAGGTCAAGCTCCCCCCGGGCCCCATATCTATAGGTTCGGCACTGCTTAGGGGCGTCACTCGCGTCATAGAAAATAACAATAAGCATAAAGGGAACAAACTCACCCAAATTATCAATGGCGTCTCCCCCCCCCCCCCCCCAGAAAAGGTGTTAGGGTGGAAAGAAAGGAGAAGAATAAATTAAAAAAAAAAGAATTAATAAATAATTAATTAATTTTTTATTTAAAAAATCAAAGCCCAAGGGTAGAAAGGAAAAAAAAAAAAAGGGGGGGGGGGGGGCCGGCCGAAGAAAAACATTTTTTTTTTTCTTTTCCTCCTTTTTTTCTAAGGGGGGGGGCCCCACCCCAGGGGGGGGCCCCCCCAAGCCCCCCCCATTGATTGGGGGGGGGGGGGGGGGGGGAAAGAAGACATATTTTATAAATTTTTTTTTTTTTTTTTTTTTTTTTTTTTAAAAGGGTTAATTGGGGCCCTAAAAAATAAGGGTTGGTGAGTCGGAGATATTGGGGCCCCCTCAAAAGCTCCCAATTATTCCTACAACTCTCTACCTCCCACCTTCAACCCAACCCTAAATGGGAGGTATAATTAAAAGAATCACAATTCACAAGTAAGAATGTTCAAATCGGTATGTATTAAATTCGGTTCGACAAACTACCAACGTTTCTCTACCGATAGAAAAAAAAACCAAGGGAAAATACTCTAATCGTGTTAAATAAAGTTTACTTCAGTTTTCAATGTCAGTAAATGAAATATTATTGCATTGTTCGTTATTTTAACCATGAGTGATAAATTTTAAATTGATTTTTCTTTTAAAAAATAAAGCAATGCCCCAGCTAAAGATGTGCACTAGACTATATGGATTGTACACAAGATCAGATCGAATGATCCACATTGCTAAACTATCTTTTAACCCATTTCAAAAGGCTTTTGTAAGCCCAGTGACAGGGGTAAGTAATTTTTATTACTCACATTTGAATTTTTAGTGACATTTCACAGGGGTACTCTTTTTTTTCTGTATATTTATAAAAAGGTATCTATCTTTCATATCATTTTTGGGGCCCCATATTCAACAGTATTCATGATATGTCCATAACAAAACGGTACTAAATAGGTAATGAAATGCTTTCAAAAAACTTTTTTTTTTAATTTTTTTTTGACTAAATAGCAATCAATACTATGATTTGGAACTGTTATGTATCAAAATAATTTCTGCCCCTAAAGTAAGATATAACCATGGTTACGAGAAAATCAACAAGGGCCCCTAGGTATGGGTTGGGCATTCATTCTACTCACATTTCAATGACTGAATCAGTGAATGCTAATCATCTAATGTATCTTTACTTTCGTGGATCTCACAATTTTTTTTCCAGTGGTACCCTTTTTTGCCTTTATATTCTATATAAATAATTGTTAACCTTCCCATCCTTCTCTGCCCCTATGTCATAACTACTCTTAACATTAGACAAAAATCAATAAAGGGCGCTGTTATGGGTAGTGCATTTATATTACTTGTAGTTCAGTGGCAGAACATTAATACATCTTTCTGTTGGTGGGGGGTGGGGGTGTCTTCAGTTATGTCTTTTTTTTTGGAAGCTTATATATTCTACATAAGAAATGACCTAATGACGTTAATTGGGTCATCCAGAGTGGAACCATGACATGGAAGTCAGCTGCCCATGTGATATCACAGGCAGTGTTCACTTTTCAGTACAAGACAATTTTTTTTTTAAAGTTCCCAGTCCATTTTGTTTGGTTAAAAATCAAAACCTTTGCATTAAGATATAAAGAACCATTTATCTAATGCACTGTGGGCAGACTGTCATTTACAATTACCATAATTTTCGTTTAGTCATCTGAAGTAAATTTATAGGCTAAACAAAACGCATCATCACAATTGTTTCTAATAGAGGTCTTGTTGACTTTTAATGACATATTTGCAAATATTTATCATTTCTTCCCCAATATTTTAACCAGTGATCGAGTTCATATAATTAAACTACTAATATGACATTAATATCAATTGTTTATAAAAGTTTCCTTAAGCCCCTAAGATTCATTAGGGCAGATGAAGTGTCATCTGTTTCAGTAACCTCAGCATATAAAGGGATTGAACTGTTAGCACAACACCCAGCCGCCTTGACTCCCCCAACTTTAAGTCAGGGTACCCATTTAAAGCTTCTTGGACTTGAGGATTTTTACCAGAAACTGAAAAAATCTCAAGTTTCGAACCAGAGACTTATCCGGTTGATAGTCAAGCACTCTATTAAACCACACAACCACCAGTCCTATAAATTGTTTATAATGCATTTTAATTCGCTCCTTGCCAACTTAGTTTCCTATCAAATGACAGGAAGGTTTTAATACATTGTATAATAGCCACAGTTTATAATGTTCTATAATAATACAATGAACTTTGTATGCGATAAAAAAAAATTGAGTTCACATGATTGAAAAAAAGTTGTAAGAAGCTTTTAAATTCAATCAAGCAATTTGCTCTCAGCATTATGTTTTCATCAACTCATTCATTGTCAGTGATTTTGACAACATAAATGCATGTACCACCTATCGAGTACCACTCAATATATATTAAACAATACAGAATGAACATCCTCATTTGAATCACTACTTCCAACAGCTGCCATTACTGTTATTTTTTAACTCAGTGAGACTAAAATTTGTTGTACATAACAGAATCGATGTTTATCGATCATATCCTATAATTCATCTGCACTTAAAAGAATGTAATTTAGCTTTCCTAAGGCAGAGGAATATTTTTTATTACCAATCAATTTTAATGTCATTCAGTTTTCAAAACTGATATGGAATTTATTATAATTAACAAAGTTAATCAATATGTCTTTTAATTTGATTGCTATTTTATATCAATATTTATTTGCCATAATTTAGTATTTCGACCCAAGTATAAAATAAAATTATTGTATCATAAATTTAACTAACGTCATGGACTTGTTAAATTTAATATATTACAGCTTTTTATTACTTTAAACTTAATTGATAACTTTTTTATGGATATATTTTTGCTGAAAAACCTGGCGGATTATTGTTGTAATTTGAAAAGTCTAAGAAAACATATAAACAAAAATGGGGACATATTTTAGCCAATGGTAGGGGACTTTTTGAATACCGTTTACTCATTCTGTTTATGTTTTGTGAAGTAAACATTACAATTTCCTACGGTCCGAATACCATAAGCCCAATTTGTTCTGACAAATAAATAAAAAGTTTTTGTGTGAAATAATAATTATCAATTATATGATAAGTTTTAATTTATTGTAATAATTCTTTAAATCACAAATCATGTATGAAAATTAG
The DNA here is from genome assembly GCA_021962125.1 of Bulinus truncatus. NCBI lineage: Eukaryota > Metazoa > Mollusca > Gastropoda > Planorbidae > Bulinus > Bulinus truncatus. The sequence continues at coordinate 1,018,766 of JAGDYQ010000095.1, forward strand.
AGGACTTTGCCAAACTGATTAATTGCTTATGGCTCAATTATATGTATACTGTTACTTAAAATTAGTGTTGCTTGAATTATCATTCAATAATAAGAGTAAAAAAAACTTTTCCTAGCCAAAACCTGCATAACTTTAAATTCGCCAAAGAAAATCACCTTAAAAGAAAACCTTTTACATGTAGTATATTCACTAAAGCTGTACTTTTTTCAGAATGATTCATCTTTTTCAAGTATCACCAATTTTAGAAAGTTGTCCTGATGCATTTATAAACAACCCTGATAATTTTTCAAGATAAGCTGAAAAAATGCATTTTATCTATCTTTTGAAATTGTTTTTTAACCAGGATTTTAGTCAAATTTAAAGCAGTTTATTCAACAGTAGAGCACTGTACACCACAGTAGAGCACTCTACTTTAAAAGGTTTTACTGACATCTGCAGAATTAAGTTGATTAAAATAAAAAATTTTCCTCAGATTTTGTCCTGGACTTAACCCTATGTTATATTTTGTTATTACATCTGATTCATTCTTTTCAATTCTTTATGAACGTAATATTAACTTTTTTTTTTTTTATTCTTATAGGTCAACTTTTTAACACATCAGAAATGGCAACATTTAGTCAAAAGACATTTTAAGATGGAATCAATGATTAAAAAAAAAGTCATGAAACCTAATCATTACAGGGACAAAATTCCAAGAGATTACACCATGATTTATGAAAACCATTTGAAATATTGGATTTTAGGTGTAAAATTGGTTCCCATGGTTACAGGATTGTTGTTTAGTTCATACTGCTTGATATATCATGAAGATATCAACAGTATATTTTCACTTAGAGATAAAATTATAGTTCTGTCAGTAGTGGGAATTTTTGGTATAGGTGCCATTTATGTCAATTTGCTGGCTAGAAAATATGTTCTTAGAATCTACCACAATGATGGACAATTCATAGCTGTGCGTCGATCAATTTTTGGACGCTTGAAACAACTGAAGTATAATTTAAATGAGGTCAGTTACAAGGCAAACGAGAATCCCGATATCCATTTAGGCTGTGAAATTATAATAAAGAACTCTAAATGTCTTCTGTTTGCATCAGACTTTATTTCTTCTGTTTACTACAATTTGCATCTAGGAGACTACAGCTCTCTGCATTCAGAAGTTTCAGATTTGCCTAAATTTTAACGCAGATTTTATAGTATTAATTTTTTTTCCCTTGTTTGTGGAAGATTATGATATGTCATTAAAAAATGATTTTTTTGTTAATTAATGTGCATTTTTTTTTCATTTAATTTTTTTGCAAGCAAGTTAATTAAACAAAAATTTAAGAAGTGAACACTAAAAGAAAAATTTACATTTAAGTGAATCGACATTTATTTAGCTAATAGGCACTTCAGTGATTATGATAATACAATTTATGTAAATTATTTTATTATAAATCATAAAATGACTCAAATACAATAATCAAATTTTAAAAGAAACATTTTTTATAATTGGCTATTTCAAAACTTTGTATTTGAAAGTAATCTAATGAACAATACTTGGTAGCAATTCACCTTAATAAAAAAAAATACCACCTGAGGACTAATAATAACAATATAAATTGTCACACATTGTATTATTTTGAGCGTTTTCTTTTTAGAAATTCACTAATTGTGTCACTTTCTTTAATCTCCTTATGAGAGTTTTAATTTGGCAAAATCAGTGGCAACCCCAAGTGCCTCTTGGAGACCATTTATGTTAGTTCCAGTAGCTTGGGCTGCCAGGTCTTTACCTCCACCTTTGCCATTGATGATAGAAACAATGCTGTCTACCCATTCTTTGGCATTAAGACCTTTAGTAACTGTTTCCTGTAACAGAGAAAGCTTTATTTGTGACCTTGAAAAGAAAAATGCTGTGACGTTTGTTATTAAAAAAACAACAAAAAAAAAAAACAGCCAATGTTCTTTTAGAATAAGCACTTTTTTTTTTACTTTCTAATGTTGCGACTTTCAGACAGAAGTAAAAAAAAGATGGAATGCTTTGGATTTTTTAAGCTGGCACATTATATGAAATTATTTGAGATGAATTCTTTTGATAAGTTTCATGTTAACTAATGATAATTTTCTAGTACTAATTGATAATGGCGTAAAACTCGCCTTTACCTTTGGAACACAACTCATGCACAAGATTTTGCCAGCATCTTCATCCACAGTGAAAAACATTGCTGACGTGAGAGGGCTTGAAGCTTTATACTGCTTCATTGCTGCATCCAATGCCTGAAATTAAAATAACACAAACTATTATGGTTAAAGAGTTAGCTTTGTTGCATTTGATGAGCTCATACACCCAGTACTTTGAAATGAAAACTAAGTGGCTTTATTACATTTGGAAATGGACAAAAACAAAAAAATCACCTTGGCATTAGAACCAGCTTTGAACTCATGCACTATGAAAGGATCATTTGGATGTTCCTCAATCAACTTCTTTGACTGTTCCACAACCTTAATTGACAAGACATGCTATTTTGTGAACTGTGGCTAAGCAAATTAATAACCATTATATGCCAATGGAAGAAAAAAAATGTAAATCTGTAAATGTTACCTCATTCACAACTGCTGCCTTCCTCGCCTTGTCAATGTCATCCATTTTTTTCTTTAACACCTTGAGTTCACTTCTTAGAGCATCTCTCTTCCAGTATGAAATGCTAGATTGTGAAATTTCCTGAAGATTCAAAGATAACACAGTCATTTTTTTTTTAACATTACATCTTTAATGAAAAGTGTAATTTAACAAACGGGTCTGTACAGATTGCTCACTTTTAAGTTGTTCACCCACAAGCCTATCAACTCACCTCATCTAAAGAAATAATCTCTCTGTTCAGCTCCCTGTCTGTAAACTGCTGTGACTTGGTATTGTTTTCTATTTTAGAAGTTAGCTCCTCAACAGCTTTTTCTAACACTTCTTGTTTATGTACAGCCTTTATGAATCACATAATTACTTATAAATAATTAAACGGGAGGAAAGATTTATTTATTAAATAACAAAACAAAAATCTCTGAAATAATCAAAGTAATAACTAATATAAATTTGTGAAGTATAATGTGTAGCTTAATACAGAAGATAAAAAAAACTAAGTACTTTCTGTCCTTCAGAACCTGTCACTGCTATTATTCTCCTAACACCTTTTGAAATGGCTTCCTCTGTTACTATGACAAAGTTTCCTATATGACCAGCTCTTTTCAAATGGCTGGAGAAAAAAAAATGCACACCTGTAAGAACATGATTAATAAGTCGATCTGGACCAACTAAACTATATAGTTATGGTTTCAGATAGTGCTGTTTTCGTTGACTAAAACTAAAATCTTCGTTGACGAAAATGTTGACTTTTCGTCAACGAGAACTAAAACTAAAATTAGCAGCAAGACTAAAACAAGACGAAAACTGAAATTATTACAGAAAAAACGGAATAAAAACTGAAACTAAAATATAGTGTTGCTTTCGTTCACGAAAACTAAAACTAAAACCTTCGTTGACGAAATTGTTGACTTTTCGTCAATGAGAACTAAAACTAAAATTAGAAGCAAGACTAAAACTAGACGAAAACTAAAATTATTACAGAAAAAACGAAATAAAAACTGAAACTAAAATATGACCTGGGACTAAAACAACACTAGTTTCAGAACTCACGTGCCACCACAGAACTCTACAGTGGTAATATTTCCACCAGGACCATTGGGATCTGACTCCAACTCATCTACAGGAATACCTATAGATACTACTCTTACTGGATCAGGATACACCTGGGGAAAATAAAATATTATATCTGTGTGATTTTATCAACTATAACCTACATAAATTTTTAACACAAAAATTTTAATTTAATGACAAATACAAAAGCAAGAGAAAAAATTAACCACAAAAAAATGTTCCCATTAAAATGAGACATTTGATGTAGATTTTTTTAGGTTAATATTTAAAATTTAAACAAACTAAAAACCAATGAAACAAGAACAAGGCAGCGATAATAAGTACCTACTAAACAAACAGTTGATTTTTATTACCAGCATATTTCATAAAAATGAAAATTTTTTTTTTTTTTAAATTAACTGTAAAATAAGAATTTGTTAGTAAAATAAATGATTTGAATAAAATATGACAACATAAAATAAAAGAATAGAATCGTACATTCTACATTGAAACTTTTTATTTAATCATGACCACTTCTTCCTTGCGGCAGATGTATTTTTTTTTGGATATTTTGTGGTTAAAAATTAAATCCTACACTACCATTACCTTTTTCAATATAGATTTGTGTGTTTTTAAAAATGGGATCCTAATTTTGAAAGATTATTATGGATTCAATATTTGCTAGATGCTGCCATGAGTTTTTTTGCCTAGGGCCCTCAAAACTGTACAAAGGCAGCTTAATCACATCCACAATGTCAACTCACAGGTCAAAGGCAATACACTTACTTAAATACATGTATAAGGGATTTTTATCCCACCCATCTGGTCACATTTTGTGTCACACTCCCTTCAATAATAAATAAATTACTCCTCCACTTCAGAAAAAAAAAAAATGAACCTGACACATTGCTAATTGACCTTACAAGTCGGGACTGGCCATGCAAGAAGTCAATGAGAACCACATTTTGATTTTTTTATGAAGTATAAAATAAGTAAAAGAGTTGTACCATACTTGATTCATAAAGATTTGGTAAAACAAAAGAAAATAAAAACTCCCAGTTTAGTAGCCACACAAAATTCATTAAAAAGCCACATTTAACCTCCAAGGCAATTAATAAATGGAATATGCTTCAGAAACTAGCATGGTGTTAAAAAATTAAGCGCTTCTAACTTTTAAAAACTCAAACATTTAAATGTGTTGGATCCAAGTTACAAATTCACTAAAGAAACAAACTGCAGCTGGTCTCCTAACAGTTTTGTCACTGAAGTGAAAGCCAATTAACAAGCGACTATTAATAATGATTATTCTTTGGGAGTCTTAACAGGTTGTTCTGCTTAATAAGTGGCGAAATATAGATTTCAGTTTGCATGCATGGTATATTATAATATACATAAATGCACGCTGATGGATAATCTAATGGTGCATTGCACTAGAACTAAAATTTTCCAAAAGTCAACCAGCATTCAACAGTTATGATGTTAGAACATTTAAAATACAGCAGCACATATTTTTGCATCAGGTATCACAAATTGGTAATTACTATTTCAAGTCTCATCCACCTCCAATCCATAATTAATCTGACAGGGGATTTAATAACAATTAAGTCATACTAGTCAATACAGTAAATTTAAGTCTACATATTAAAATATTTCAGTGTGCTTAGAATGGCCACTAGAAGGATGAATTTTCAAATTCCATAGGTGTCTGCCTATTTCTTTTTCCATAGCCTGGAATTTCAGTTTTCAAATTCCATATGTTTTTCAGATTTTGATAGTGCATTGGTACCTTGTAAATTACATGTGGTGTGGCTTTTGTATTACTGAGTACCACCTGAACATATGCTATCAAATGAAATGATATAAATACATACAAAAACCACCATGCCACTAACTCTTCTTAGAGATTTCTATCATGCTATGTCTACTTTACCTCATCAAAAACTGCTCTGAGACCCTGGATTGTTTTGGCAACAGCAAGAGGGGTCTCTTTAGCATAGACAATTTCGTTCTTTGACACCATATTTTTCACAATTTCTTCTGCTGTTTTAACTTCTTGTACTGTCATAGCAGCCTAAATGAGAATTATACTTATTTTAAATAAGAAGCAAGGTTAAATATATCAAGGTAAATATTTCCTTATATTTTACATTTTTGTTTAAAAAAATTAAATTGGCCATTTAATTGCAAGATTATAGATGATTTTAAAAATTGCACCTGAAAAAACATTAAAAATATATTTTTAAAGGTCAATATACTGCAATATACTTGTGTTACCACAATAAAAAAGTATTAAGTCTCTCTTCAATTAAATATATAAATTATGATTTTTTTAAAATTCAGCATAGCAAATAGAAATTACTTTGGCAGAAAAATCAAATCTAAGCCTGTCTGGGGCAACCAGTGATCCTTTTTGGTCAGTTTCCTTCAAAACATCTCTTAAAGCAAAGTTGAGGATGTGAGTAGCAGTGTGGTTCTTCATAACTGCACATCTGCGAGGCTATAGAGAAAGAATTAAAACAATCATGTACATAAACATTTTTCAAGAGGGAAGATTTTAAAAAAAAAAAAAAAAAATTTAATAGAAACCCTCAATAAAAATTAATCAATTAACATTACTATTTTATGACTAGCTCGAACAGTTGTCTTCTGAATGTTTTCAGTGAGATTTCACATGTTAAGACGTACCTCGTCTATTAAAAGCCGGACAGTGTCTCCTACATTAAACACACCTTCTACTGAGCCAACATGCAAAACATAACCACCACGCACTTGCACATTCTTAACTCTGAACTCATTATCCTGAAATTAAGAGAAATCAGACTTATGAGTAAGAACAAAATTAAGAATACAAAATATATTCAATTGAGAAATATTCTTCAACTAAATAAATCTCGATTTTACATGCATGAAAAAATGGTGATAGAACCATCCCAATCATTCAATACACTAACAGGATTTTTCTTGGGTACATCAACATTTACACAAAATAAATATAAATCTTGATTTTTGTGCAGGTCTGATTAAAAAAATGATTTCAAATATCTCTTTACCTCATCATCTTTAACAATGAAACCTTCATCGTAAATCTGTCCTCCCTGTTCAGCATAAAAACTGGTCCTGTCAAGCAGGAGGCCACATTCTTGTCCTGATGTCACAGACTGAACAAACTGTTTATTGTATCTCAGACCAATGATCTTTGCTGTTACAGTTTCAAACTCTGTTAAGACAAAAAATTATAATTAATGATAAAACATTCAATAAATGAGCAAATAAAGCCAAAGCTGAATAATAATGTTTCCATATGCAAAGTCAATCAAACTCCATCATTAAAAGATGATTTATGACTGTTTCTAGTACATGTATAACCAAAACCCTCATCAATAACCAATTATGTTTTAAAAGATTTGTAAATGTTTTACAAAGTGAAGAATTAAAATGATTATTTTACTGTAATCTCCTTTTTCATCAGCCTCATAAGCATATTTTTGGGCATCATCTGTGGGTGGGACACCTTTGTCTTTCAGCTCAGTCAGGGAATGAACATCTAATGAGATGAGATCTTCTTTAACACCTGTAGTGCTTTGAGACATGAGCTGTGAAGAAAATATTATTATGTCCCTTTTACAGGCGAACTATTAACATCTCAAAACACAGAACTATCGAGAAAAAAAATCAAGGTATTCTAAAATTATTGTTCAGTTAACTCTTACAAGTGAATGAGCTTTAGCTTGTTCAAAAGCGGGCATGTCAATATTCATTCCTTTTTCTTCAACCATTAACAATGTGAGATCTACAGGGAAGCCATAGGTGTCATACAGTCTCCAAGCAATGTCACCTATTAAAAAAAAGTAATAAAGATATGAGCATGAGGGAAAAAAAACGATTTCTAGACATTTATAAAAATTTATTTATTGCAGTTATGTGTTGGTAAAAATTAAAAACCTATCTCAAAAGACTGAAAAAAAAATTTAATGGAAAAAAATTTTTGGTGGTGCAACATGTGAATATGATTTCTCTCAGAGATGTCAATCAGTGTCTCACATACTTCAGCAATCTAAGGTTGGCTGCTTCAGACCACATTAAAAACAATAATAGGATGTTTCTAAGTCTTTCCTTCAAGAAAAGAATGGTCATTTATTATTTCAGCCTTTTGTCTTATGATCAATCTGTGTTATTGAGAAGAAATTGCAACTAACCATCCCAATGGATTTATTTCATGTCAAAGAATATACATTTCTTCCACAATAGATGGACTTAACAATAAAATCAATTTAATCGACTTACGCATACTGCATAATATATTTTCTGTGGTTATGGTTACTTAGAAAATAAAATGCTATAAATTTTAAACAGATAACTTATAAAAAGTTATAATTTATTCTAGAATTTTTACTCACCCGGAAGTGTCTTGGTATCTCCCATTTTTTTAATACTTCTTTCTAACAGTCGATGTCCACGTGATAATGTTTTTAGAAACTGCGCCTCTTCCTCATCAATAATTTCCTTAACCTAATCAACAAATAAAAATGAAAACAGTAAAGTGATAAATGAATTCACTACAGTTAATTGCCTATGTAATAGAAATTCAGCACTAATGCAAATTTCTGAACAAATTTAATTAAAGTACAATATTAACTTATTTATCTATCAAAATTATATCAAACTACTCTTACAGTTTCAGGATCTTTTTTCACTTCTGGGAAAGCATCACCCTAGTAGATAAAAAAATCAAGCCAAAATTTTGTTTTACATGTACTAAACAAGTTTTATACCTACAATGGGGTTACAATGATGAAACACTGCAAATTAAAGCACTGTATATTATAGCTCTGTGGGACGGATGGCCGAGTGGTGTAGATACTCAACTGTCGACCTGAGAGTCCTGGGTTCGATCCTCGGTGAGGCCCATGGAATTTTTCCAGGTGAAATTTGGTGCATAGTCGTCCAACAAGTCCACCCAGCTTTAAATGGGTACCTGATTTAAGTTGGGGAAGTAAAGGCGGCTGGGCGTTGTGCTAACCACACAATCCCTTCATATGCCGAGGTTATAGAAACAGATGAATTCTACACTTCATCTGCCCCGATGGCCCATTAGGGCTAAGGGAACTTTACTATTACTTACTATATTATAACTCTAATGAAAAGCTCATCTAAGGAAGTTTCAAAATGGTGCATTTAATGTCTATAGTAAATATACTTATATCAAATATTTCTTAATACAGTATTTTGCATAAATAAAAGTATACATCAATGTATCATAGGTGAACTTACCAATAGCTGAACAACAGTGTCAACAAGTGAAGAAAACATGCCAGGCTTAGCATTCAGTTTCTCTGTCGCGTATCTTACAGCACGTCTCAAAATTCTTCTCAAGACATATCTAAAAAAAATATTAGGTGCTTAAACTTAGTCCTCTGTTAAACTCTCTTGGACATTTTCTTGGAGAGCATGTGGGAAATAGCTATAAATAATAAAAAAAACACTACCTACCCTCTGCCGCTGTTATCTGGTCTGCCTCCATCTGCTAAAGTAACTGTCAGGGTTCTGGCGTGATCTGCTAGCACTCTATAGGCCATATCAATACCATCAACATCTTCAGCCCCAACACGGCCCTGGTAAGGTCTGGCACCTGTAGCCTGTCAGAAAGAAATTCAATAAGATTATGACACAAACTTTTACAAAGAAGTTCAGACTTAAGAAAATTCATTTCATATAAAACACCTTGCTGATGTTCTAGAATTAATACAGAATGTATCGAGCCATTATAAAGCAATGTGACCAGGCAGAGTTAGCATCTTTTACATCAGCTATGGCTAATATCTATTGCTTATTTAGAGCTAGGGGGTTTCAAAGATGTCCAATAATTGACTAGGATATCTCAGCATTGTTGTATGTAGTTCAACTCTAATGACGAGGCGTGAGTTTTACCGGTCATGATCATATTTGTACAAAATGCTATATAATGATACTGTGCTTATTGAATATAGTTAGCATAATCATTCATAATAAAATTACTACAAGTTTAAATATATATAACTTTATATACAAATATATAAATCTATGTTCATTTGTGCTTGGTGTATTACATAAAAACATCAATAAATTTTTCTCTTAGAATTATAACTGGCAGCACTCACGCCTCATCTGTCTGCAAGGTCTACAGTCTAAATCTAGCAGGTAATTGGTTTAACCATGAATTCAGAAAATTACTAAATGTATGTAATATAACATACATTTGTAAACTAAAACGATTTAATTCACTCAGAATTTAACATTTATTCAAAATCAGATATATTACTTATACAACTGTTAAAAGGCATTATTATGTCAGATTCAAATCGCTCATTACAATAATTAATATTTTTATTTAAATAAATTTTAATTCTGAATAATAACTAAAAATTATGTTTATTAAAACTAATACCTTCTCAATTGCTTGGAATATTGGCTGGAATAAGTCGGTATCATAGTTTGATCTCTTGTTTTGTACAACAGATACCATTCTTTCAAATCCCATACCACAGTCAATATGTTTCCGAGGCAATAATTTCAATGACCCATCTGTCTCTCTAAAAATAAAGGTATGCATAAATAAAATAAAAAACCACAAAACACATCTTTTTTAAAAATATTATTTTTTAATTCTTCAAAGAAAAAAAATGTATCCCCACCTGTTATACTGAATAAACACTAGATTCCAGATTTCCAAAACATCAGGGTCATCCATATTCACTTTCTCTTTTGCGTTACGCCCACCTATCCGGTCAAAATGAATTTCAGAACAAGGTCCACAAGGGCCAGTTTCCCCCATTTCCCAGAAATTGTCTTTCATGCCAAAGGGCAAAATTTTTTCTGGATCTACTCTGCAATTAAAAATAAAATTCATCTGTTCATGTGGCAAGACCAATTAAAACAATGATGCAATGAAAATAAAAATGTTAAGAATATAGCTGGTGAAATTTTTAGCTACCAAGTAAATCTAGTTACCCAAGGCTGATCCAGATGTCTTTGGCTTCATTATCAGGCTCAAGACCTGCAGAAGGATTGCCCCCAAAGTAGGTCACATAAAGGCGTGATTTGTCCAACTTTAGTCTGTGCACTAAGTACTCATAAGCCCAAGTACAAACTTCTTTCTGTCAGAAAAAATTATGTCTGAGCATCATTTAACAAAATCTATTATATAATATTATTAATAGTGTAAACACCGGTCAGTTTACTAGTATTACCTTATAGTAATCTCCAAAAGACCAGTTTCCCAACATTTCAAAGAATGTATGATGGTAAACATCTTTGCCTACATCATCCAAATCATTATGCTTGCCTCCAGCGCGGACACACTTCTGTGTGTTGACCACTCTGACATACTTTCCCATGTCACTGTTGGGGTCAGCTGTACCCAAGAAAATGGGCTTGAACTGTAGAAGAAAAGAATTTTAATTTTTAGTAATATCATTTCTTCAAGTCATAAATATATAATTAATGATTTGAAAGCATGTCTAATCCAAACTAAACAGCTAGAATGATTTCACAGTAAAAATTTTAGCAAAGCAATAAATACACATTTCATTAATTTTTAACACATATATTAAATAGGGAGTTAATATTTGGCACATGTGTGCAGAATGTTTATTTTACAAAATGCTAAAAACAGAAAGAAAGAAAATAATTGTTTTTCATGCATCAGTTACTGTAAAAACTCAAAAAGAGTAATTTCTTAAGATAATTCCAATAGGTTGACTGCAAATGGAGTGTTTATGCAAATACAAATAAAAAAATTGTTCCTGAAATCAACCCTTTTCATTTAAATGTTTAGCTTTTATTTCCTCAAATTATTCGACATGATAAAATCACTATTCTAAGACTTAACATTAGCTCATATTTCAAGTGTTTCAGATCTTGTACAGATTAGTTTATCTATATTGCAGATTGGCATTATTAATTCTTCACCTTCATTTAAACTTGCTAACTCAATCCCAGAAAATACAGTAAAATGGAAATAATAAATTTGTCCAAACTATGCCCTTTTATATATGATTTTCTGATAAGTGTTTCAAGCCTTGTGATTTTACATATTTAAACATAAGTGACTGCTAAATACTTTCCAACAAACACAAGAAATTATTTACCTGATTCATTCCAGCATTTGCAAAAAGTAGGGTCGGGTCATCTAATGGGATGGTGGATGATGAATGTACATACTCGTGACTCTTTTCTTTGAAAAAATTGATGAAACTGGCTCGAACCTCATCAGCATTCATCATTTTAAAGTTGTTCTGTACTCAGCTTCTAGTGATCTGAAATGTTAATATAATTGCAATAACAACCAACATTAAAAAAATCCATTTTAAATAACTGCCTTAATTGGCGTTTTTAAGTGTAAAATTCAGTTTATGGCTTTAAAAGGTCTAAAAGAGAAATAGAAATGAAAACACAGACAATATTGTCACTGGAATAATTGACATGTAAATCATGTATTATTAATAATAGGCCAAGGATGCTCTGCTCTACACTACGTGAACAGTCTGAAAAGAGAAGTGTACTTGACATTAAAAACAAATTGCTTTACCAAGTCCAAGTATTGCCTATTGGACTGCTATGTAGTCACAGCATGAATCAATCAAAATGTATTTGCATTTATTTCCTGCTTACCAGCAAACCTGTTTTTGCCAGTTTTTATTTCGAATAAATAATAGATCAGCAACGTCTGCTATTTTAAGTACATGATGATGTAAGAGATAGTAAGTGTGCTATACATGAAATGTAAATAAAATTACTTTTATGAAGACCTTGGCAGAGAGTTAAAAATAAAAGATGATTGCACAATACATGTAAATATTACGGAAATTTCTTTTTATTTTACCATTAATACTTTATAATATGCAATTCAATCCGTGGTTCCAGCTGAGAGAATTCCTAGCTATTAACAGATTTGTAACAATAACAGCACAACGTGCACCGGGTTTTAGGTTTGACGTTTACAGCTACGGTGTTAATACAAAAAGATACCTCGTAAATTTCATCTTGGTCTGCGATTAGGGAGCACTAGAGAAAGGTATAAATGGGGTCCAGTGGAGTAACTAAAATGGGGCGGTTCACGTTCACCACAAGCGGCAATTTCGCAGCCTGAAAGAAATGGCATTTCACCACTTGGACTTTTAGACACGGGGCTATGGCGGCATTTTCCGCCCAGTGCCCCACTAACGCTAGTAAGTAAACCACTGTTTGTACCCGTTAAAGTACATTAGAGGGCACTTGGCGAAAACGCTGTACATGCCGTATCATGCAAATCTTGGGCCCCTGATAATTTTATACCACTTGGTTATTCTGTACCCCTCCACCCTCAGATAAGACTGGGAATCCTAAGCAATAATTAGATAATTAGACTGCCTTGATTGCGGTGGCGAGCCTGTCTGCCGGTACATTGCTCCATTAATCACGAAGCTCCATTAGTTCAATCAAGCTCCGATTCGTCATAAACACGTCCTATGGACATTGCGAGAGTCAGTATTGAATTTGATATGGCAAATATATTAATTCTGAACATAACATTCAAAGTTTCACAAGAAAAACTTCTCTTTTTCACTTCTAAAACCCTTTTAAATCTATTTAACAGATAATGTGGTTAATGTTGAAGTCATCTAATTAAAAAGAATTGTACAGATGTTGCGGCATTTTAAGGTGGCATCTAGGGCGACTGCCCCAGGCCCGGCGTATTGTAAGGGGAGGGGAGCCGTTGTGAGATTCTATTAGCCTACCACCTACTGGTAACAAAAATCTATATAAATAATAGTGGTGTGGGTTCTGCGTTAAATCGAAAGTAAAGAATTGATGCAACGGTATTCCAGTTTAAAAATCGTCAAACGTAATAAAAATCATGAAAAAAAATCGAATCTGTCCGAAACCAGAAATAACGTAGCCTACTGATCAAACCGAAGGGAATATAACTCTATGCAAAGGCTTTGCAGGGTACAGCTAATAATAATAATAATAATATGATACTTGCATAGAACACCGCGCACTACACCCCCCAAACCCCTCTGACGGACCTCTAATGATTTCTGAACACGGCGGCCCTTCATGCCAACTTTCAAGTCATTTTCAAGAAGAATATGCAATTAATGAGAAATGTATACACGTATTAAAACAACAACAACACAAGCATGCGTGTAGTTACACAGATGGGCCTATAGTCAGTGGCGTAACTAGCGTTAGGGGCCCCACGGGGTGGGTTTGCGAAATTCCTAAACTCCATTCCTAAACTAAACCGTGGTGAATTGATGAAAATGATTCCCCATTACTGAGAGGCTAAGTAGGCCTAATTGCCGCCTGGGGGCGGACCGCATCCTTTAACCCTTTCTATATTCGCCACTGCCTCTTAAATTTTGTATGCTGCCATGACATTTCTTTTAGAATTAGTAACCACCTCTTAAGTAGAAAAATGGTTCAGATAATGTGCACTTTAAAGTAGCAGAAGATTAAACTTTACTCTTAATTGGATAGGGCAAAGTAAAAAGTCTCGACTGGTAGGCCCTTCAGCAACGGGGCCCGAGTTATGAGCCCACTTTAGATACCTAGTTTACCTATCCTTAAAGAAAGACTGGAAATCAACAGGGATTTGATAGCTGTGCTTGTTTTTTACCAAAATACCTGTAGGCCTACTCAAGTGGTTATTGCAGTGCCGAACCTAGGGATTTGGGGGCCCGGCCTCTTTGGGGGCCCCTGCATTTCGACACCATGTCATAATGTACTTAATATTTAATGTAAAAAAATTGGGGGGGGAGGGACCTACCTCAAGCTGGTACTTGCATAGTCAGTACTTGGAACATCTCTGGTATTCAGTGGTTAGGCCACACACGTTAATCCCACGTATTAAAGTCTGACATTGTTATCAAATTTAATATGAGCTCCAACTTGAAGAGACCCATTTTGCAGTGGAGGCCCTCAGTGATCACCTAGTTTTCCTATCTATATGAACGGCTCTTACATGGAGTGGGCCTATACATAAATGGTAATATTGTCAATAGGAGAAGCGGTCCATAACTGCCTCGTGGTGAGGAAAGTCTAACAGGCACTTATTGGCCAGTTCCATACTGGTCACTGTCCTATTGGTGCGTAATTTGGGAGGTTGAGGCCCAATGTCGGTTCCCTTTGCCGGCACTGCAGACAATTGAAGGAAACCGTGGTATATTTGCGAATGAAAGGACGGACCAGACGGGTAGCTTGCTTGCCATGCCTATATGGCAGTTTCCAGATTTTGAGGAACATAATTTATTAGTCAATTTAGTAGAGAGCTGCACGGGATTGGAAATAAATTTATCGGGAGTTCCATGGGATTGGTTTTGTTTTTGCGGGAGTCCCGTGGGTTTGGGTTTCGTTTTTGTGGGAGTCCCGTGGGTTTGGGTTTTGTTTGAGTTGAGACTCTCGTAGACCTCTGATGAATCAATCAAATCGCACGGATGATATTGGGATGATGTGTGATGTATGATACACACCTAGTTCAAGGCCTTTCCTTGACATTCTTGGTATTTAGGTCAAAACGCTAGAGTAGATTTAGAGACAGAGACTATACCCTTCGACGTTTTAATATAATGGATATCTAAGAGTTAGGAATAATACCAATAAGGGTGACAAGGTGACAGACGACTTAGGACAAGGTGGGGAAACAATAGAATAGTAGACAGCAAAGGTGTGAAGACCGAGATGCGACGTCGGACAGGCTTGTAGGGTTAACAATGACGACCAGGTGACGCTCCTAGAAAGATTAGATAGTTAGGAAAATACTGAAGGGATTGTGACGTACCTAGGGTAATTAGGGCACGGACGTTGGGGTATAAATAGGGGCTGGATTCGGACATTAGTTAATTAAGAGAAGTTAGGAGAAATTTGTAGTTATGAGGAGTTTTAGAGATCTCTAGTTAGTCAGAGTTGAGACAGAGTGAATTATTGAAGTGTATTCATTTATGGACTTTTGTATTCTGATGAATTTCTGATGTACATTTATGTAAATAAATCGTTGTACTAACAACGCCTCGAGTTTAATTGGATTTTGAGTTGTGACAAAGGAGAGAGCAAATAAGAGTGAAACAGACATACTTCTCTTTTTTAATTTTCAAATAATGGATAATAAAGCAAACATTCAAAAGTTAATTTACGCAAAAAGCGAGCGTATTCAGTTTTACGTAAATAAAGATGGTAAGAGCAATATTTGGGAAAGTTTCATTCGTTTGCTCTTGGATGGTGAGGATGTTCCATTCGCTGTATGTATATGATGCGATACCATTATAACTTAGAAGGCACACGATGGTACGAATGGTCTGTGGAAGCATCTCGAGTTTTGTAAAAACAGATCACCATTTCCAAAAATTACATCAATGACTAGCTTCATTCCATGTCTAGAGAAGATTGTTAAACAGGTTCCAGTTCGGGTTAAAACAGAAATCACAAACACCATTGTTTCAATGTGCGCTAAAGACATCAGGTCCTTTCATTTGTCGAAGGCTGTGGTTTCCAAGAATCGGCTGCAAAGTTGATAAACATTGGTGCAAAATATGGGAATGTTCCTGTTAATGAGATTTTGCCTTGTGCCACAACTGTTTCAAGGCATTTGGGTAATGTTGTTGAGAAAGAAAAAAATCTCCAGAAAGTGTTAATGACCTTTTATTTTTACAAGAACTTAAACTGTAGAACTGTTTATTTTACTTATTATCTTAAATGTTTTTCATGTATGTTTATCGAGAGAATTTCTACAACAAATTTTTAAACCATTTTTTATGAGTTATAAGAATATTTTTTGACGGGAGCGGGTGGGGCTGGGAAAAATTTTCGCGGGAGCGGGTGGGATTGGGAAAAATTTTTTCGCGGGAGCGGGTGGGACTGGGGGGGAATTTCTTTTGGGAGCGGGTGGGACTGGTTTTGAAAACACGGGAGTGGGTGGGACTGGGTGTGATTTTGACTCCCGTGCAGCTCTCTACAATTTAGGTCACGGAAAATAAGATTCTAATGGGAGGGGAGGGGGGAATGGCCCTAACTATAAATACTGCTCTGACATTAAAAAAAAGGCTTTTAACTGCGATTATGTGTTAAATATAATAAGAAATTCATTTATTAAATAAAGTTATCCCTTAAATTGGCTGATTACCCAGACTTTATAAGTCCAATAGTATTGATGCATTTCAGTATTATAAATCTAACAATGCTTTACTACTGTATTAGCCATTTAATCTACATATGACTTGGCTTAGGGTCAAGGGAAGATAGTAATGCATACAAAGTATTAAATTCTGAGAAAAATTAAGAAATGTATGATGACACAATCATGATTTATTTTGACAAATATAAAACTTAGATAATGCAAATTTATTGAAGCTCCAAAACCTTTAACATTAAAAGCTAATGAAAAAGTTTCTTTATCTTTCATTTTTTTAAGAAACAAAAGATAATATTCTGCACAAGTAATCACTGAAAACAACAAATTATATGATTTCAATACTAACTGTAATTTCAATATTTCTAAAAAGCAAGGTACATCACAATATGTTAAAGAAGAACATTGGGGAATATACATTTGGCAATCTGAGTTAAATGCTGATTTCGCAACAGTTACGAACAATGGTATCATCATAGCGGGCATATAATGGAAGAATAACAAGTATCATGAAAATGCATGTTTCAATATTAAACCAAGCCGATGGTTACAACAACAAAAAAAAAAAAGCCTGCGTGAAAAACAAGACAGGAGGTTTGTTCTTATGCTTCAGCTTCTATTTCATCTCCCTCTTCCTCATCCTGGCCTTGATCCTCAGCAGTAGCTTCCTGATACTGTTGGTACTCAGAGATAAGGTCATTCATGTTTGACTCTGCCTCTGTGAACTCCATTTCGTCCATACCTTCTCCCATGTACCAGTGGAGGAAAGCCTTTCGACGGAACATGGCTGAAAGGACCCAAAAAAAAAATTAACAGTGCAGTGAGACGAAAACATTAAAATAAATTCTAATTATATGTAAGAATCTACATAATTTTTTTTTGTTTATGGAATAACTTAGTAACAACATTTAAAATGAATTATTGGAGTTTTTTTTTCTTTTCATTATACCGATCTTATTATACTACTCAAAGAACATTTTAGTTGTAAGAAATAATGTCAGCTTACTACAACAAAGAGCCTTTAACTTTCAAAACTGATATTCAGTGATCTCTCTATTAATCAGTCTTTGTTAATATGTTTGGCTATTAAAACAATTTTTTAAGTTCAATGTTAACATTATACATACAATAATTATTTAGAATACGTCTTGGAAAAAGTTTGAAAATATTGTATGATTTTGTAATTAAACTAAAAATATCTGAATACAAATAAAAGAAAACTTTGAAGTATTTTACTGCACTCTGTTCATTTAAAAAAAAATTGAACTCAGCTGATTTAAATAGTGTAATTATTTAACATTTATTCTAGAAATTTTAAACTGAATGTTTCATGTGAATTTTTTTCTCACCAGAAAACTGTTCTGAAATGCGCTTGAACAGCTCTTGAATTGCAGTATTGTTTCCAATAAATGTTGATGACATCTTCAACCCTCTTGGTGGAATGTCACAAACAGCAGTTTTAATGTTATTTGGGATCCACTCAACAAAATAGGCAGAGTTCTTATTTTGAATATGAAGCATCTGTTCATCGACTTCCTTCATTGATATTTTCCCTCGAAACATGGCAGCAACAGTGAGGTAGCGGCCCTGACGGGGATCACAAGCAGCCATCATGTTGTTAGCATCAAACATCTGCTGCGTTAGTTCAGGTACGGTAAGGGCGCGATACTGGGAGCTTCCCCTTGAGGTGAGTGGAGCAAAACCGGGCATGAAAAAGTGAAGGCGTGGAAAAGGAACCATGTTGACAGCTAGCTTACGAAGATCTGCATTGAGCTGTCCAGGAAACCTTAGAGAGGTGGTCACGCCAGACATGGTAATAGATACCAGGTGATTGAGGTCACCATAAGAAGGATTCGACAATTTGAGTGTCCTGAAGCATATGTCGTAGAGGGCTTCATTGTCAATGCAGTATGTCTCATCTGTGTTTTCAACCAACTGGTGAACTGACAATGTTGCATTGTATGGTTCAACTACTGTGTCAGAAACCTGGCAACAAGCAAACAATATTTAAGAATGGAATTGGTTGTTTTTTTTGCCTATTTAAACTCTAGAAGTGTAATATAACATAAGCAGTTTGTTAAATATATGAGAGAGAAAATTTACCAGCGATATTTTCCGATTCAATAATTAAATAAACAGAATCAATCCAATAAGGTACAATTTTTTTTTTTACAGAAAAAGGTTTTAAATTTGCTTAGTTTGACCAATAAAGATGTCTAATGAAAACTCTAATGAAATATCAAAGGTGAAAAAGTTTATACCTCTAAATCTCAACAGTCTTAAACTCAAACAATTTGAAATCCTAACAAAAAACATTGCCACTAAATACAAAAATGGCTTTCAGATCTGACCATTAAGGGATTTATTTTTGTCTCCCCAGTGAAAGCTAATTGTGTGATTTTTTTTTATATCTATAAATATAACAACTTATTGCACTATGTATTAGCCATTCAAATATATTACATATGGCCTGAAAATGTAGAGGGTATTAACGGCAAAGTTATATATTTAAAAATTTAAGGAAAAGTATCAAACTATTTTCTTAAAGAAAAAAACTTATTCGGAGCTTGAAAGATATGCAATTCAAATTTTTCTCAGGAAAGGATTAGATTTGGATTTTAAGGTATCACAGTAATTACCAGCTCATAATTTTATTTAATACTCACTTTGGGTGAAGGAACAACTGAGAATGATGTCATTATTCTGTCAGGGTACTCTTCTCTCATTTTGCTAATTAGTAGGGTTCCAAGTCCTGAACCAGTGCCACCGCCTAGTGAGTGAGCCAATTGAAATCCCTATTATAAAAAAATAAAAATAAATTGCATTTAATAAATTTAATAATGACAAATTTTAAGACATTTTACATAAGATAATAAGCTTAGTAGTAGTTTAACCTGCAAGCAGTCACAGTTTTCTGCTTCTTTTCGAATGACATCCATTATCGTATCAACCAGTTCTGCACCTTCTGTGTAATGACCTTTAGCCCAGTTGTTTCCTGCTCCAGTCTGGCCGAAAACAAAGTTATCAGGTCGGAAAAGCTGGCCGAAAGGTCCAGACCTGACAGCGTCCATAGTTCCTGGTTCCAGGTCAATGAGAACAGAGCGTGGAACATATTTGCCACCTGTAAAAAATTTCAGAGAATCAAAATTAAAGATTGATTAATAGCAAAAACATTTGTTTGTTTTTTTAAAGATTTAAATAATGTAGAACAGTGGTTCCCAAAGTGGTCCCTACGGACCCCCAGGGGTCCCTGGTATCATTCAGGGGGTCCGTGAAGAATTTTAATTCATTTGGGGGTCCCTGAAGAACTTCAGGGGGTCCGCAAAAGGTTTAATGTAAAACAGTAAAATTATTATCTATTTTTTATTATTATGGAAATTAAAATAAAAAACAATAAATAAACTAGTAGTGCCAGCTAATTAAATTAATAACAAGCATGACAATGTGCGAGATAGACAGCCGAAAACATATTTAAACAGGAATTAAATAACTCCACTTGATGCACTAATTTGTCTACAATATAAACAAAAACTATAAAATAGTTTACATCGTACATCGAATTAAGTTCTATGTTATTCTGATACAAAGTGCATAACACACATTTTCCCAGTCTTAGACAAAAAGATAAGGATTTAACGTTTTTTCAAACAGTCAAATAAAAAATTTGGAAAATACTGTAACTGCAACAACTCATTGAGACAACATCTAAGCGAGATGATGATGAACTACTTCCTGCTTATTATAACATTTCTTAAGTGATTGCAAAGTCAGGATTCCTGACTCAGGAAAGCTGCATACTATTGATGAATAACTTATTTTACCAGCTGTAAATGATGTAATACGCACAGATTTGCACAAACCAGATTTCGACATTATATAAATTATTCCACTGAGCAATAATACAGTACAAAGATGGATTGACAATATCTCAGTCAGTCCGTAGAAAATCCTTTATGTGGTTACTTAGAAAATATCTGAATTTTCTATACAGCTTGACATGTCCACGGTACTAGAAACAGAAACTTTACTTTTAGCTTATGTAAGATTTGTAAAAGAAGAAACATTTGGTCAAGAATTGTTATTGGCTAAATGTTTGGAGACAAAATGTGAAATGTTATTTACTGAATTAAAAAGATTGTTCGATGTAAAAGCTTTACCCTTGACTAATATTATTTCTGTTGTTACTGATGGTGCTCCGGCAAGGGTAAGAAGATACGAGGCTGTCTGACATATTTAAAACAAGTTGTACCGAATGTATTTTCAGTGCATCGTGTCATTCATCGACATCATTATGTCGCAAAAACCTTAGTGAACGTTTGCATGGATCACCAGATGATGTCATTAAAGAAGTTAATACAATCAGAAGGTATGCCTTAAATTAGATATTTTCTCAACTTCGTTTGAAAAATGACGAGGTCTATAATTGTTTACCACTTTACACAGACGTACGTTGATTATCTAAAGATGCATGACAATGATTTTGCGATTAACAATTTAATTAAGTCAAAAAGTGACATTGCCCATATGACTGATTCATTTGACAAATTTAACAATACTAATTTGAACCTACAAAGTGACCGATAAATTCAATCAAATCTAAAAGCATAATGTCTGCATTTGTTGCAAAACTTTCTCTCTGCAAACAAAACTTGGAAAGAGGAGAATGTTCTCAGTTTCCAAATATTTTGAAATTGCAAAATAAAGTTGAAGATTAGCTTGCTTACTGTCAACACTTAACGGTTCTTTATGCAGATCTGAACCAAAGATTTGAAGATAGGCTTCACTTGAATAGTCCCGACAGGGTGATAAGTCATTTTCGCAAGGCAATCTCAGACCAAAACACAGATGAATCCTTACTAATACAAGAGCAGCTAATAAAAAATATCTAAAAATGATGAACTGAAACCAATTTTAAAACAAGGATACCACAAATTCTGGTTATAAAAACAGATCCCAATTTTATATCCTGCATTATGGGTTATTGTACAGAAGTTGTACTGCTTTGCCGTCTTTCTGTTTGGTAGAACGTGGATTCAGTGCCGTCATGAACCTCACAAACACAACAACAGAAACCGACCAGAAATTACTGCTCGTGGGGATTTGCAGTCACCACTCACAAACATTGAGCTGGACATAAATACACTCATAACATTATCTCAAGTCATTATTTTTTTATTTTAACCACAAATTATAATTTTAATAAATACTTCTTCAACAAATATTTTAAAATTAATTTCTAATTTTCATACCATGCAATTGTGCAGCTTTTTCACTTGGGGGTCCGTGGGCAAGTTTTGGCTATAAAAAGGGGTCCGTTTTTTTAAAGATTTAAATAATGTAGAAAATAGGAACAAATTTATTAAATTAACTAAGAATGCTGACCACAAAATTAAATATCAACAGGAGGAGCATAATTACTTTATCATATTCTAACTGAGGTGATGTTTGAAATTAGTTTAACGGTTTACTATCATAATTCACATCAAGATAACCAAAGCTAGAAGCAGTAGGAATATATAAGACACAATGTAGAGGAGCTTTATTGTCTTGCTTTAGCCTAGACAAGTGGTACAGTTACCACATCCTAAGTAACATTTTAAAATTGAAGTAAGCATTCCTGTGATTTTATTCTAGGCAAGTCTTCTACAAGGTTCAACAGAATGATGCACATGATCGCTGATACTAATTTTTGTTTTATAAAATGTATATGAAATGAAACAACAAAAGTTTTACCAGCACGTGGTTTATAAATCAGCATGTTAGTAAAGACAGAGACCCGGTAAAAAATAAAAGTCATCAACAATTTAATAATAAGGAACTGTAAGTTCACATTTTGAACTTTTATCCCAGCATTCTCACAGCTGTAAATTAATGTATTTTATTAAAAATTTGCCAAACCAGATGCCTCTGTGTAGTAAACGTTGATTCGTTCCAACTGAAGAGGATCATCTCCATGATAGTTTCCTGTTGGGTCAATGCCATGCTCATCAGATATACATTCCCAAAACTGAATGAAACAGAAATTCAAATACTTAAACCTCTTAAGCCGACATAAATAAATTACTTTTTTAAATTAGTAAAATATACTAAGAAAAAAACTCATAATTTTCACTTAATATATATTTTAATGTTTATCATAATACTGAACTCTCATTTGTAAATAAAATATGATCAAGTCTAGAATCTTCAGAAAATAATTTGTTTCTATGTATGTATCATTTTATTATATAATATGTTATATATCAGTATAATAAATTAAACAATTTATCAATACTATGATATATAAGGAAAAAAAATAGTTAAGCATACTATAAATAAGTTTTTTAAAATAGCCTTGGTTAAAAAAATTTTTAGGGGAAGGATGGTCGAGCGGTAAAGCACTTGACTGTTGACTTGAGACTCCAGGGTTCGATTACTAGTGAGAACCAAGTAAATTTTTCAGGTCATGGGTTAAGTTTATATCTCCTGTGGTGCCTCCTTGGCCATTACACTCCATGTTGTGGTGGGAATAAAATAAGTAAGTCCCAGTCACCTACATATGTCTCCCGTGGTGCCTCCATGGCAATTGCACTATCAGATATGGTTGGGATGAAAGAAGAGAACTGCATAAAACCGTCCCATAAGTGGTCTTGTAGGATCTAATAAAGGCAGAAAGCTGGTCAGAAAAATGGAATATTTTAAACTTTAGAGTCAAAAAGAAATAAAATATTGTAGACTATCCACCCTAGAGGAAAAAAATGATCCATAATATAATGAGGACAAATTAGGGTTTTGTTGTGGGTTTCTTTTTTTTTTGGCTACAGGTATAAATAACAGTAGATGATATTTTTCAGAGCTCAGCCCTTTATGACACAGATATAACCAACATTGGTCACTAAATTTATACTGGTTGGATAAATTTTGAAACAGACTAGCTGAATGAAACTATTAGTTATTTTAACTGTGTTACATAGAGTAAATGATAACTGTCCCAACACTGGCTGTTGACTAATAAGAAAATCATGATTACTACCAAATGCTGGATTTAAACCAGACTAGCCTGTGGTGTAGGCTTCTATGGTTCTAAATGCTACATTTGTAACATTCCTTTAGCCCTCGGGGGCCATAGAAGAGGATGAAACGTTTCATAAATATACATAAACACACACACACATATATATATATGTATGTGCAAGTCAAACCGAACTAACATAACCCAAGAAATGGATTATGCTGGTCTGGCTTAACATAGACTTTAAATATGTGTTAAGCAAGCTGTGAATGAGCCATATTGCCCCATATTCATTCTGTAATTCACATTATCATTATGTTTTTTGTTACATATATTGTATGAATATTTTTTTTTCAGTATCTATGATAGTGATACACATGTAAATGATGACTAGTTTAATTTTAGTTTAAAGTCCTGCTAAAAACAAATGCAAGGTTGTTTTTTTTATAAATTTGATAATTGTATATAATTAATATAATATTATTTATATTGTACTCAAGCCTTGGTAAAGATTTGGAATGTTTATAGAGGTTAAGTATCAATATTATTTATCAAAATATTAATATTGTCGCTAAAATAGGAGATTACCAATAAGGTCTAAATTATGAGTAAAAAAAACAATAATCGAGCGCAGCCAACCACATCTTTCCTTTCCCTGGGCCATTTATTTTTCTTTCACATCTGCCATGGGCAGGCAAGGCGATTATGATATGACGACAAATGAAATTCATAGTGAAAAAAAAACAACTGCAATGAATGTTTAATAAATATTGATCATAGACTTAAAATGCTAATTCATGATAGGGTATTTCCATGAAAGAGTGCAAGCAACTAAGCCATGACTAATACAGTTGTGGGGAAAAAGTCAATAAAGCACGTACCGGTAGGAGTTGCTCTTCTGTTTCTACCTTTTTTTTATTAAATCGAAAAGAAAAGACAACTGTTACAGAAACAAAGCGGAAATAGCCTGTCCCATACTGGAGTGACTCACCCTTTGCCAATAGTTTATTTTTTAGAAGAGCATGTATGACGTATCTGCTCAAAATCGTAGGCTTCTATTTGTTTAGGACTTTAATGTTGAATGGCTCTCAAGCACCGGCGGCGGAACGAAATATTTTAAGGGGGGGCAAGCCAAAATTCAAGGGGGGGGGGGCGCCGCCCCCCTCTTGAAAATTTAAGGAGGGGCAAGGCAAAATATGACCGAAAGACGTATTTTACCCCCTTAATTCTATAATAGAATATAGTAATTCTGTAGCAAGTATTTAATCGATATTATTAAAAAATAATATATTAAAAAAGATAAAAATGAACATTGAGCACTTCTGTCGTCAACTGATTGGTAATGTCAGTTTGTTTACAAATTTAATAGTGAAATTAGATCAGAAAATTACTGATAATTATCATGAATGATGATGAATATGAAACCGGAAACGTGAAACTCAATAAACAAAAAGTAATTTATGAAAAGATAATAAATAATTGTATTTTCTTTAAAAATTACCTTTGCCGTCATTCGGTAGATGGCAGTACTTCTCTATACTTATAAGACGCATTTGCTATCTGTCTGTCTGTTCCCTTAAAACTCAAGATTCAGACAACCAAATAACGTGAAATTTGATACTCGCAGTGGCGCAACCGTGGGGGGGGGGGGCGGGCTTGTGCCACCCCCCAGGCCTAATCATCAATACATAATTTACGTTATAACGTTGCAAAAAAGACTGTCAAAATGTCTTTTTTCAATGTGAGGCCCCCCCCCCAGCATTTTTTGCTGGTTGCGCCACTGGGTACACGTACACAAAATTATATGGGAAATGTTCTTAAACAGGTTTCGTTCCATCTCAATGGGTACTTTAATTGTAATTAATTATTTTGGATATCAAAGACATGAAAATTGGCAAACTTTTACCCCGATTTCAAGTTTTACGAGCTTCTCTCCCACATAGCTAACTTACTATAAATATGATCGGTACGAGGAACCAAATATCACATTACTTACTACATTATTACATTCCATTCCTTCATCCATAGGAATTGTCATCTTTTGATACAGTCATGCCTAAGAGAGAGAGAGAGAGGGGAAGAGGGAGGGAAAGAGGGAGAGAGAGGGGGGAGGGAGGGAGAGAGAGGGAAAGAGGGAGAGAGAGGGAGGGGGGAGAGAGGGGGAGCGAGAGGGAGGGAAAAAGGGAGGGAGGGAAAGAGGGAGAGAGAGAGGAACTGCCAAAAATGTTGTGTATCACATTGCTTTAAGATAAATGTACCCTTTTATTGCAATTTGCATGCAAATAAACCCTTTTTTACGCGTCTTATTGTATATCTTAATTAAAGGTCAAATTACGCTTCTTAAATAAACAGAAAACATTATTTTAAACCCGGGAAAAGCCGGGTACTTGCAACTAATTTTAAAATATGCCACAACAACTCTCAATAATGTGATCTATCTATCTATCTATCTATCTATCTATCTATCTATCTATCTATCTATCTATCTATCTATCTATCTATCTATCTATCTATCTATCTATCTATCTATCTATCTATCTATCTATCTATCTATCTATCTATCTATCTATCTATCTATCTATCTATCTATCTATCTATCTATCTATCTATCTATCTATCTATCTATCTATCTATCTATCTATCTATCTATCTATCTATCTATCTATCTATCTATCTATCTATCTATCTATCTATCTATCTATCTATCTATCTATCTATCTATCGATATATATATATATATATATATATATATATATATATATATATATATATATATATAAGGATAACATATCAATGACCCATGGACCAGTATCCGCATACAGAGATGCCCCTGATAACAGTGCCGAACATAGAGATTTGGGGGCCCAAGGGGGGGGCTTGGCCTCTTTGGTGGACCCTTCATTTTGACTTTCGACAACATGACATGATATAATGTACTTAATATTTAAGCTGGGGCTCGGTGGGGACTTTCGAATTCGGACCCCCTTCCCCCAACCCTATGTACGCCTCTGCCTGATAACACTATGTAACACAATTTTTGTACCAGGTCGTTTGATAGGTTTAACGAAAGTTTCGAGTCCCCCCCCCCCTAAGGTTCGTGACCACTGACAAGTGTTATGGTTGGATTTCTCCTCTCACAGCGGCCCCTGCTACGACCTTATGTTAATCTTATCTTTGAAAATGGGGTGTGAGGGGTTGGGGTTTTTTTCTTTGGGGGGAAAAGGGGGAGGGATGGGTTAAAAAATAATTTAGTTATAGTGGCCTAAGTTTATGCGGTTTAAAAAGTTATCACAATTTAAAAAAAAAATGAAACAAAGGTAAATAAGTACAATGTTTTGTTTACTGTAACTGGTAGATGCCATTGTTTTGAAATGTTTCCTGGTTGTCTGATATGTTTATTGTGTATAATAATAAAACAAACAACGTACTTAAACTTAAACTTAGTGCTATGATGATGATGATGATGATGATGGTAGAACAGACTTGTGTTAACACTTGGTCAGCGTCACTTACTAACAGTCAAACTAACAGTCGAAAAATGTATTTTTTGGACGTGCTGTTTTATTTTTTACATTGCAGCAGGGAGAGAGAGCTAACCATCAATAGCTAGGCAGGGGGGGGGGGGAAATAGTTACACACTGAAATGCTGAAACATCGGTCTCAGGAGGAGAAAGGTGTGTGTGTGTGTGTGTGTGTGCGTGTGTGCGGGCGGTGCTGGATGAAGGCTAAGTTTTAAAGGTCTAGCCATCGCTGGCCTCATTCTCACCACACACACAAAAAAAAAAACACTTCAAGTAACGGCTTTGATAATGAACTTTTGCTGAGTGATGATAATGGTTGACAAACATGCCGGACAATCAACGGAGATAAAAAAAAATTATCTTGCCAGGTTTTTTTTACAACACCAAGTCATGTAGAATATTCATTAAGCCACCGACAGCTAAGTTTTTAATTTGTTATCAATGCATTGAAATTGATAGGCGTCATTAGTCATACAGAGGGGGGAGGGGTAAGGGGGGGGAGGAATGTGGTGGGTGAGAGCTTACTTTCAATCAATATCATACCAATGATATTTCATCCAAACTATGTATATTAAACCGTTAACTCAAAAATTATTTAGTCTACTGGCCTACAAATGTTGTCAAACCTCATGTGTAATACGTCCACAATCCATTTCGTGTCAGCCATTTTACCTGTTTATGTCGCCAATGATGAACCGGTAGGTTTTGTGAGCTCGACCTGTGAGGTATAGACCCCTTTTTCTGACGACCCGCCAACTGTTAATCAGTCATTCAATAGTCCGGGGACCCAGACATGTACTCAGATGGGGGAAGGGTGTAATAAGAGAGCGCCCTACCCCCCCCCCCACCCCTGTAGGATTCTGCTTGTAACAGCAACATAGCAATTCAATGTATACAATGTATTCGGCGTGATCAAATGACTGTATTCATGTGATGCCAATTAACAGTCTCACATAGTCTCACATAGGTTATATTGACTTCTTCAATGACTTGTGTTAATTATTGTTGAGTACAGTAATTGAATTTATTTTTTCATCTGTCTGGACCAGCACGCACTTGACACCATAGTGCTTACTGCACCTTCTATTTACTGATGTCTTCAAACAACGTTTTCTCCTGGGGCCGTTCTTAAGATATTGGGGCGGGGGGGGGTCCCCTATAGAATTCTGTACGGACTTTGTACTGGAACAGGGCCCTTTGGCGGTTAGCCCTGATAATGCCTTTGATGTGTACTTTAGTAATGAGTTATGGTTGACTTACACTATTTATACGCATCAAAAACTTTATTATTGATTATGAGTCGGTGGCTTAACCAGTGTTAGTCACTAGTTGGCAAAATAACAACAACACTGGTCGGTCCCGGTCCGCCCCCCCCCCTTACTCACAAATTCCCCACTTTTGAGGCCTACGAGTTTCTCGGTGATGTAAAATTTTACGAAAGACGAGAAAACGTTGAATCCATTGTGGGAAGCGAAGTGGCAATGTGGACACGGGACCGTTCGTTCTTCGGTCTTGGAGGGTGGGGGCAACTTTCAGAATGTCCAGAGATATGGAGAAGTAGGGGGGGAGGGGGTTGGTAAAATGGCATGTCAGGGCGCTCTTAGCATCATAATTAATATGAATATAGACTAGAAAAAAAATGGGGGGGGGGGGAAACGGCTTGGGACAGCTATGGGCAAGCTACGGCATGCGGGGTTTAACACGCCACTCATTTTACAGCACTTGCCTGTTTTCGCTGTGACGTCTTAATGTAATGTTTATACATGCATATTAGTTTAATATGTTAACATTCAGTCCATCTTCTCTTGGTCCAGGTTCAAATTAACAGACCGAATGTGGCCCGCGTCACAAAATGTTTGCCCACCCCCCTGGTCTAGGCCAGTGGTCGGCAAAGTGCGGCTCCGGAGCCGCATATGGCTCTTTGGCTCCTTAAGTGCGGCTCTGGCATTTAATTTTATTTAGTGTACAACTTATTTAGTGTAATAAAATTTAGTGTAATAAAAGTTTACTAAACACAAGCAGATTTGGCTCCCACTATTTTTTTTAATTGTTGTAATGTTCATATTTGGCTCTTTGGCTGATAAGTTTGCCGACCACTGGTCTAGGCTATCGCCTAGTCTGCCTATCCATAAGATCGGCTGTGTGTATAGATCCGCAACAGGGTCTTGAGTCTTGACTAAACCGTCACATCCCTTTGTAAGTTGTTAGACTCTTCACGTCGTTTTTATCTCCTTTCTCTGGTCAACCCCCCGTTGTCGTATGAATACCAGACAATAAAAAGGGGGAAAAAAAATAAATTGCTATTAGACCACCGGTCTGGACGAAAGATCGATCCAGTGTCTAGTTGCACGGAACGAGACAAGAGGGAGGGGGGG
>JAGDYQ010000095.1:1050960-1067671 GCA_021962125.1 Bulinus truncatus
GGTATTTTAAATATATAAACACATTTAAATCTCGACTATAATTTACAGCAAATATATCAAGTAAGCTAGTGACTAATCATGATATTCAATAATAGATAGTACTTGAAGGTAACACTTTGACTATGGGACTAAAGGCAGTCCCCTAGTTGCCTGTCCTTATAAAGGGCTCTGGTAATATAAAAGCCCTCTCAGCCCCTCCCCCTCCATTGCAGTGTGTGTGTGTGTGTGTGTGTGACTCTTGGCAGCCGCCTGGTTTGCTTATACGTAAGAGCGCTTAGATGTGCTTAGATGATAACGTCAAAATTATTTATGCTCCTGGCAGTCAGCTGTGGTATGAAAATCGGGTGGAGGGGATGTCTGTATTTTAGAGCTTGTCGGGGAAGGGGGGGGGTGCCCGACAGCCGGGGGTGGGTGGCGGTAGAAGACTTTCTGACGGTGACCCTGGCGAGTGTGGGAGCTAACGAAGACGGTCATGCATGGAGAGGTAGCCTTGAATGAGGAGACGGTCCTGCTTTAGGGAGGGAGACGTTTCTGCACGGAGACGACGGCCATTCCTTGGGGGGGGGGGAGGGGGGAAGTCCTACATGAGGGAGGGGGGGGGGAGATGGTCTTGCAATGGGGAAGACGTTTATGCGTGATGGGAGAGACAGTCCTGCATGAGAGGGGAGACTTAACATGAAATATGCATGCACTTAAATAACATGCGTGCACAGAGGCGCAACTAGACCAAACTTTCAGGGGGGGGGGCAAAAAAAATCACTTGTATTAAACATCATGAGATACAACTTACTTACATGTGACTAATTTTGGTCTAATCTTATAATTTTTTTTTATTTCGGGGGGGGGGGGGGTAAATGCCCCCAATGCCCCCCCTCTTGCGCCACTGTGCGTGCACAATCTAATAAGTGCAGTCATGGCCGCCGATAGGAAATCCGGGCCCCGGATGTAAGAAAGTGCATGGACCCCTGTTCAAAATTATACACACAAGTACTGTATATGTTTACTAATTGTTGTTTATTTCTATAAAAAAAAATCTTTAAGTTATATTCATGATTAGTTCGTTATAATCATACATGCAATGTATTTATTTGAGTAAGATACGTATGATGCACCAGAATGTGTACATATACAGTTATATATGTGTATAATAACATCGGTTTTTCCCCCTTTCCCAGAAACCCATCTTAAAAATCAGCACAGCAATAATAATGTCAAACTTCGGCCTAAGTGCTTGATCCGCAGCCATAGGGCTAGTGATTGACTCTCAGTAAGCAAGGAAGGAGAATAGAGTTTCTAAAAATAGATATCCTCTATTTGTGTTTTGTGTGTATTCTTCCGGTTGCAAGCATTTATGTGTGTAACAAAAAAAAAACAACAACGACAACTTCAGACCAAACACAGCAGTCGGATGATTTTGAAAGATGTGATGGACATGTTCCATCGGCGCTGTTAGGAATTAGATGGCGATGGTGAGAAGTTCTGCACACGGCAGACACGATATGCGAACATTTCTTTTCTTCTGCCGCACATGTTCATCTAAATCACTTTTTAAGTAAATGGACAGGAAGAACAGTACACACAGGGGAATCAATTGCCCAAGGATCCGGACCCACTACCCCTTTATCGAACCTTTACACGTATATATCCCATAATGAACCATATACATGTATAGATTCCATGATAGACTCGCGCAGTGACGTAGCGAGCTTAACTCGCTCCCGGGGCACAATACCTTTTTAATACCTTTTTAGCGCCCCCCCCCATTCGAAAACCATATAATAATATATGTAAAATATATCATTTGGCGCCCCTTTGTGAGTAGCATCCGGGGCATGATGCCCCCTCTTGCCCACCCTTCGCTACGCCTCTGGACTCGCGTTCATCATGACATCCGTGTCGAACTCGAAATTACGCTTCTGAAAAAAAAGGGGGTGTGGGGAAGCTAAAATTATCGGGAATTATAAAAGCAGGTATTAGTACATTTTTATAGTAAATTATGTATCATGCACATATGGACAGTTTTCTTGCTGGCCCGTGGGACGTAGTCAATGATATACACAGAGCCCTTTTGGGCGCAACCCTATGCACTACTACCTTATGGCGCTCTATGCAAAAAAAACAAACAAAACAACGTTGTTAGGGCCACAATGTGCAAACAAATGACCCTAACAGTGTCATTATAACCCAGGACTCCTGACGATAACCCTTCCCTTTTTTGTGGCTTTCTGACTGGATAGCAATATCAAACTCGCTCATAGCGCCTTTTTTTTTTTTTAAGACTAGTCAAATTATCTGGAGCAGCAGTTTTGGGCCCAGAAAATATGTACCGGTACGTTTAAATAACCAAAGGTTTAACTTCTCTCTAAAAAAAAAAAATGGTTTTGGGGATAATAAACTCACAGTCCGTGGGGGGGGGGGAGCTTAGCATGAAATAAGGGGTGGGGGCCTTGCTTGATAAGCCTATCAACTAAAACGTCTCAAATATAGATCTACATAATGGCCACAAAGCTTTGATTAGCGGCCAACCACTTAATTATTGCACGCGGTTTCATTAGTCCGTCAAAATGATTAGGTTTCTGGCGATGCACAAAAAATATAATCACTTGTTTCCCACAATTTATAAATGCCTGTTCAATCATTGACGGAGATTGCGCAATCTGATTAAAATTTTATTCCCTCTCACGTCAAAGGCTCTTTATTTTTTTTTTTCTCTTCCTCTCCTGTTGTTTGATGTTAGCGACAGGAGAATTTCTTGAAGAGTGATTTCCACCTTTGGGAATGACGTCATTACTTGGAAAACAATCCTGTCATTGTATTTGTTATGTACTTGGTCTGAATTTCAAACAAGAAAGAATTCCTAGTACCTCGGCCAAGAAGAATTCTAATGAATGCAATGAATGCCTTGAGTTATTTTCCAGTGTCCATTTTTTCTTCGATTTTCTCTCAAATGTATCTATATTTGCTAACAAGCCACGAGTTTTTAAAACTAACAGTTCTCTCTCTCTCTCTCTCTCTCTCTCTCTCTCCCTCTCTCTCCCTCTCCCTCACATCCCCTCTCCCTCACATCCCCTCTCCCCCTCCCCCTCTTATATTTAATTAAGTAAACTTTATTTCTTTTTGTTCACAGTATCTGATCTCGGGACATTAAGCTCTTAAAGCCGAGCACTTTATCTTTGCACCAATTCTGCGAAAACTTAATTTATATAGTATTGGTACAGCCACGTAGCGTGAAAATTCTACAGCAGGGGCCAGCCAATAGCAGGGGGGGGGGGGGGCAGGTAATACATTTTACTAAGTAGAACAAATTAGCAGAGTGGGCCAGACAAAACGCAATGGGGGGAGGGGCTGTCTTTCTTCTCTGCCTTACCATCTGACAAGTTCAAAGGTCATATCTTTGTCTATATTTGTATTTAAAGAAAAAAAAGAACAAATATAAAAATATATGGACAAATATGATTACTCCCCCCCCCCCCAAACGGACACAATATAATATTTTGAGGGGTTTGTCCGATGAGGGTTTTGTCCGATGAGGGTTTTGTCCGATGAGGGTTTTGTCCGCATAAGGGGGGGGAGGTTAATAGTTGGGAGGTTTGTCCGTTTGGGGGTTTTCTCCTACATTCCTCACACAGACAGACATCATTTCAGCCGCCCTCCCCGCGACCAACTGACCAAACTGGTTTAAAGAACAAAACAAACAACAAACGTTCGTAAATTTAAAAGTTACACAAAAAGTTTTGAAGTCGAGCCAATCGGTTAACAGTAGTGTATCTCTTATTGGGGGAGGTGGGGGTGGGGGGGGGAGCAATACGTTGAGCTAGAGGCGCGATACCATGTGTGCGAATATTTGTGTGTGAGCGCGTGTGTGTGTGTGTGTGTATGTGTGCTTTTGAGAATAACTACAGGGCATGGGACGTTTACACTCATACACACACACACATACACTAGTTGACTATTGTATTTGCTATGTCTCACACACTCACACAATGGTCGTCTGTTGTATTTGCTCACAACGACTGTTTGACTCATTTCACGCCCCCCCTCCTCTCCTCTCCTCTCTTCCAATTCCCCCCATGGGAACCAAATTACCAGCCGAGCTCTATTTGGTCATCATACGGTCAGAACACAAGTGCTACTTCTGTTTCACTTCAACGTGACCTGTGTGCTGAGTAATCAGAATGTGGGTCAAAAAAATGATGACGCGAGTCCAGTGATGACCAACACAACGTAACCTTTTTTTCTTTAACCAATATTTTAGTAAAATGCTGAAGTTTAAAAAAAAAAGAATTCTATTCATTGAATCCCTACGTAACGTTTTGCGTGATTGTACCCTGGTGGCACAGGTTGGTGGGGATGTTGACCGTAGGATGACGTCTAGGGGTAGGACGTAACACCCATCTCAGCAACGCTTTGGGCCCCCCTCTTGCACATAAGTGGGTTGGGGGAGGGGGCACTACAGCAGTCACTCATAAGAATAAAATGTGCTTGATCAGTCAGCATGGGCCCCTCCCCTAATCGTGCCCCGGCCCCTGGTCAAGAGCCAGGGCTGGCCCTGTGTTAAGTCGAGTCTACTTGGAAGTTTCTCCCCCCAACCCCTTCTATTTGGAATCCCCCCCCTTTCTTTACTTTAAGGCTGGGACACTGGACTTTTCATTCAAGTGCCAAAAAAGTGATATAGTACCAAAGAGGAGGGGGGGGGCGGCGGCAGAGTAAATGAAAGATTCTAAGTGTAGGGCCCAACATTCCGTAGAGGGTATCCAGTACCGCCGCTAGCGAGAGGCACCCCGAACACTTGTCATGGGCCCCTGATCTAAAGAGGGGGGGGGTCGACCCGTCGCCTTTCACATTATTCATATTTATGTATAACTGGGGACCCCGTTGCTATAGTTTGTCAATGACCCCTGAATTCCAGGGTACGGCCCTGTGGTAGCTATCCATCAAACAAGAGGACCGTATGTTTTTTCTTTGATTCATGACAAAGAATGTCCATGTTGAAGCGTATCATATTATACACCCATCTTCTGCGAGCAAAGATAATGCTTAAAATTTCTCCTCTCCCATCAGCACTCGATGTTTCACTACAGTCCATCCGATATCACCACAACTGACTGTGCACACCAGACACTGTGCTCGACACTACGTCATCACCCAAAAATAGCAATTGTTAAAAACATAAATGTACACTTTTTTTTTTGTTTGAGCAGCTCGAGATTAGTGGATGGGGAAAATCCGGAATTGTTATAAATAAACTGCTACTTGCTACCTTGGGAGAGAAATAACGCGTTTTTATCGGTTTGTTCTGGGCAGAGTAATTATTCGTTTTTTTGGAGAGAGAGAAATATATAATGATACCTATAACGAATTGTAGAGAAAGGCTTAGTAACGGGGGAATGGTGAAATAAACAACAAATCTGTCCCGATGGTCGATTGAATTATAACAACCAGATTTCTTAGTGGGTGATGTGGTGCTATTACTGCGTTTGTTATAATAATAACCTTGCACGGGGTGGCTGAGCCCATCCTTACAATGCCAGAAACGGTTCATACACATTAGCTGAAAAACATGTCAGTGTTAATAGCACATGACTAATTCAATAGTGTATGAATGTTCTGTATGATTGTTCTGAATGAATGATCTGTAAGTCTGAGCCTACTGAAACCTTACATTGTGTTTGTCAAAAAAAAAAACACAGACAGGGCCGTTGTAATGGAACAGAAACTTGCCTCCCCCCCCCCCCCCAAAAAAAAGCGATATTTTATTTGAAACTTAATTGTTAAAAGGCTTTTTTCAATGGGCCCCAACATATCTAAAGAATTACATCTGCTTAGGACCCCCCCCCCCCCCAAAAAAAAAACAAACACTTTTGTATTCGTACACAAACCAACAAATGAAGACCATGTAAACGCCATCCTTCGTCACGGTGTTCGTTATCTCTCAAATCTGGTTTCAGCCGGTCTTACCTGTTATATCAGATCACACGACAAATAGTGTAAGGAAAAGATCGTTAATTTACAAACAAAGTGTTGTTGCTTTTTTTTTTATATAGGTAAGTGTAAATAATGAGATCGTCTGCTTTTACCTGGAGACAGCAGCCGACTAATCAAAAGGCGCGCTGGTCAATAATTGTCCCCTGGGGCGCGACGGGATGACAGGGTTACATGCCCTCCCCACGCACTCCGGTTACATTTATCATCTTCTCGCGTACTCCATAACAAGATAATGTCCATCAATAACAATGCGATAATTAAATATCATGCCTTGATAAACACGTACACAGGCAGACGTGTAATGCAGAGGTTTCCAAACGGAAGTGTAATACATGTACAAAAAATGACGCCCCATTCAGTAAGTAATATAGTTCCGTTGGTGTCGCCCAGGGCGGACAGCGCCCTCTAGTTACGCCAATGTCGGTAGCGAACAAATCTTATACAGGTCGTCAAAAGTTTTAATACAGTTTAAATGATTTTGCGTGCATCATTTCAACTTAGGCCCCACGGGCCAAATACGGCCCGTCAGGCTGTTTGCTCCGGCCCGCACCTCTCCGCTCACCAGCCCCATAGCGTGAAAATTCTATAGTAGGGGCCATGCCAATAGCAGGGGTGGAGGGGGGCAGGAAATAAATGTTACTAAGTAGAGCAAACAAGCAGGGGGGGGGCAGACAAAATGCAGAGGGCCGGCCCCCCAGACCCCTACCCCCTTTGCGCTACGGGCCTGCCGCGCACTCAAATCAGTGACGTTTACATTTAATCTATATTATCGTATATAAAAATTCCACAAAATTTTCTCTTTGTCTGGCCCTTCTATCAAATTTAAGAACCCAACGTGGCCCGCGGTTGAAAAAGATGTGCCCACCTTTAAGCTACCCCCCCCGGCCCAAGCAGTAAATTTATTTAAACTTTTTTTTTTAAAATTGTTTCATTAAAAAAAAAAAACAACTTTATTCTTAACAAGTTGATCTCGAAAACTGACAAGTTAGAGAACCCACTGTTATAATGTATGAACTCACTGATCTACATTGAGGCTGTAGCTACAATATTGTGACATCGATTATTTTTGTCTGTCTACGTTCGCGGAACATGAATTGTTAAATTTTAATACCTGCGTATCTATACTTTCCATCTTTTTCGAACGACACAAACAAGAATAGCCAGTTTAAAAAAAAAATAAATAAAAAAAAATTAACAATAAATTTTGTTAATTTTTTTAAAGGTGGTCGCGAAGCAGACCTTGGACTATCCCAGATTCAAACCCAAGTGCAGAAACGAAGTAAGGGTGGTACAAGTAGCAGCCCCGTACCGTGAAAATTCTACAGCAGGGGCCAGGCATTCTACAGCAGGGGCCAGGCCAATAGCGGGGGGGGGCAGGAAATAAATGTTACTTACTAGAGCAAACTAGCAGAGGGGGCCAGACAAAAACGCGGAGGGGAGCGGCCCCTGACTAGTAGTGACTTTTTTTTTGGGTTGATGACTAACTAGGGAAACATGGGATAAAGCAGAGCCGCAACAGGAGCCACAATGGCCCAGGGCTATCTACCTCTCTGCCTGAATGAGTACCGGCATTGATGATGTCCTTACATTTTTCAAAGAGTTACTCAAATAGAAAAACCAGTAAAAATCAACTCTTTGAAACAAAAATATAGCAAAAAAAAAAAAAGTAAAAGCTTGACATTTTCTTTTTGCTTGTTCGGAAGTCGAATATAGCCGAGTTGCTATGGTTACCAGAAATGCTAATTGAGAACCAGGGCTAGAAACATTGGATTTGACGTCATCTAGGATATACGACTAACAGGGCATAAACAATCTGTTTAAATTAGTGTTAGAATACATTTTTTAAAAAAAAAAGGTCGAAAAGTTCTTGTTAGTGAAGTTATTATAGTTTTCAAAAAACTCTGTTTACAAGACACGAGATATGTCATATTAAAAACACTCGAGGGGGAAAAAAAAGTTAATTAGATTACATTATGGCAAGTCCTTCCTGGCCAGGTAAAGGTCAGCTATTGCGCGCGACTAAACATCAATAGCCTCAAACTGACTTGCTGCAGTCAGCACTATTTTTGGGAGGCCATCACCGACCACTTTGGTTTCTCTCCCTACCTGGAGGAACAAAAAAAAAGGGGGGGGGGTGATACCAAACTGTCTGATTCGATCCAACCAGTGCCCTCTGATGTACTGTAGGAGGCACTGATCCAACCCGACCAGCAGACGCTCTCGTTACACTGGAAACAGTTGGCCAGATAATACCATAGATACCAATAAATTATACAGAATACGCATCATCAATTTAAAATGATTTTTTCCAGAAGCCGCCATATTTGTGTATGATTCTATTGTGTATCAATATTTTAGGTGCCACACGATTCAAAAAGAAAATACAAATGGCGACATTTTTTAAAAGTCATTGATACAATGATAGATGACTTTTTAAATAGCGATGCACTTTGTGCAAGAGATATATATTCTGTTGACAATAGATTGGAAAAAATAAAAACAACAACGATGTTATGATCGTTAGGATTTGAAAAAAAAAGATGTATGACATATTTCTACTGAGCTCTATAAATTAATAGACATTTTACCCATTTCCCTGATATCACTTTTTAAATGATTTGCTAAGTAAGTAAGTAAGTAAGAAAGAAGTAAGTAAGTAAGTAAGAAAGAAGTAAGTAAGTAAGTAAGTAAGAAAGAAGTAAGTAAGTAAGTAAGAAGTAAGTAAGAAGTAAGTAAGTAAGTAAGAAAGAAGTAAGTAAGTAAGTAAGAAGTAAGTAAGAAGTAAGTAAGAAGTAAGTAAGTAAGTAAGTAAGTAAGAAGTAAGTAAGTAAGAAGTAAGTAAATATCACAACGTTATGGTTGGGACATATGAGTATTCACGAGTACTCGGAGACGCCACTGATTCAATCAGTCAAATCTCTCTCTCTCCCTCCCCACCCCCTTATTTTTTTTAATTAACGTTATTTCATTAACGTTGGTGTTGCAGACATATGACCGGCAGGCAACTGGCTGCATGAAGGGTGCATGCGGTTGGAGGGTGTGTGTGTGTGTGTGAGAGAAAAGTGTGGAGAATATATAGCATTATTTCTGATTAACTTTTCAATACCAGGCTCGAATGATACAAATATTTTAATCCATACGTTTAAAAAAAAAATTAAACACGGTGCATACATTTACTCAAAAAACAGAGGCGGATTTACATGTCAGCACACTTCTAGAAACTCACATTGGTAGGGGCTACCGTAAACCCAAAACGTCATACTCGCAAAACCAAATGTATATCCTTTTCGATGTGGTTCTAATAATTTAAGGTACTGTTGCGTGCTTGTTTAAGTGCCACTTCTGCTGGGTATTTAGTATGTTGCCAGCCTATGATTCTTTCACACTGTAGCCACTCGTTCTTTTATAGATATGTCTAAATACCGACACTTTCAAACTCCGTACAGTCGTATTGATAACAGAGGCACTTGGATTCCGTGTATAGGGTAATATTTATTATAACACAATATTTATTATAACACAAGGTACATCACATACAATATAGTCCAGCCTCAATTCCACTAAGTACAATAACATTAATATCTACTGGTAATCTACTTGTGACCACTCTCGGCTCTATCTAGAAATCTACTGTCCTAATCTATCCCACGTCCCGTTTCTTCAAACTTTTTTTCATCAGGCTTAGTGCCCCACCCACTTGTTGGATTGGCTAATTAAAAAAACTCATTAAAAGGTTAGCGCCCTTTGCCACCTTCGGTTGTGTTCGGTGATATATCTTTTTGTCAAGAATGTCAGTCGACTCTCTCCCTACTCTCGGAACAAAGGCAAAGGTATCATATGTCAAGTCCCTAACCCAGGTCGCTAGAAA
The DNA here is from genome assembly GCA_021962125.1 of Bulinus truncatus. Classification (NCBI taxonomy): domain Eukaryota; kingdom Metazoa; phylum Mollusca; class Gastropoda; family Planorbidae; genus Bulinus; species Bulinus truncatus. The sequence goes on from JAGDYQ010000095.1 coordinate 1,060,814, forward strand.
ACGTAATGACTCTACCCCAAAGATTTAACCCTGAACTCTTGATTTAAACTCTGAAAGATTTACTTTATATACTATCCTACATTCTAACCAATATGTGAGAACCATGTTCTCCACATCTCTCCCCATGACACCAAGCATGATGCAATCATGCAAATAAACAAAAATATCAGCAACAGTTTGTGACAAAAAAATTAATAACAACATCACTATCCATACATTTCGCTAAATATGGCGGAATTGAGACAAAAAAAAACACATGAATGTGATCCGCATAAATCAAAGTGCAAATAATAATGACATTGTTAGTCAATAGATATGTGATAATGCCAGATAGCTCAAATTAACAACACAAATAACAAATAAAAAAAACAGTGAATATAAACAGGGACACTTACAAAATAATAAAAAAAACTAGATTACATTGTGCGTATTAATGACAACCAACAACAAAATTCAATAATAATGATACAAGCACATATACATTATTGTTCATGTATAATAATTAATCAACCTACATCAGATATAGTACAAGGTCAATGAACATCAATAATTTAAAACGAAATGTGAGACTCAGCATGCAATGAGGAGGAAAAAAAAATACATGACAATATATAGTATGGATAAAATTAACGTATTCACAACAACTGCTGTTAAATAACTGTCTTAAAGATTAATTGGATACAATTAACAAAGTATAAGATTAGGGGTATATTGTAGTAACCATTGACAAGACATGTAAGTAATATTTAAACTTGTAATTGTTATCCCCCATTGCTGAGTCGAAATGCCAGTCTCAAACACAGCGAGACAGAGTGTCTGCCAATACATTTTGTCTGCCCGGAATGGTCTGAATGTCAAAGCTAAAATCCTGTAACAAAAGTGACCATCTGGCAACTCTATGGTTTCCTAATTTTTTTGAATTTATAAAAGCCAGAGGCGCATGGTCTGTCAGAAGAGTGAAGGGGGCACCGAGGAGATACCTGGCAAGCTTAGTGATGCACCATACTATAGCCAACCCCTCCCTCTCTATTGTAGCATATCTGGTTTCAGGTGGGGACAGTTTACGACTGACGTACAATACAGGGTGTAACGTCCCACTGTGGTCCTGTTGTAATGAGCCACCAATAGAAACGGCCGAGGCATCAGTGGAAAGGAAGAATCGTTTACTGATATCGGGTAATTTGAGGATAGGTTGTTGGGTGAACGCGACCTTAATTGACTCCAGTGCCGCTTGACACTTCTCGGTCCACACAACTTTGTTTGATTCACCTTTCTTGGTTAAACTGGCTAATGGCTCAGTCACGTGTGCGAAGTTGGGAATAAACTTTCGGTAAAAATTACATAGACCTAATAAACTGCGCACTTGTTTTTTTGATGATGGTATCGCGATGTTTAGTATTTTGGATATAGTATCGTCTACAGGCTGTATTGAGTTATTACCTACTTTGTGTCCTAAAAGGTCACCTCTGTCAGCCCTATCTCTAATTTAGTAGGTCTGACAGTCAGATTATGTTGTTTTAATATGTCAAAAATCTCACGGAGGCCCTGCATGTGTTTGTCCCAGTCCTCATGAAATATGCATATGTCGTCTAGGTAGTAGATGGTATCCTGTCTATGGGAAAACAACCTAGCCATCATTCTGTTGAAAGTAGCTGGCGCATTGACCAAACCAAAGCTCATGAAGTTCCATTGGAACAGACCATATGGAGTTATGAATGCTGTCAGTGGCTTAGCTTCTGGGGTCAAAGGTATTTGCCAGTACCCTCTAGCCAGATCTAACTTAGAAAAATACTTCGCCCTAGCTAAACGCGTCATAAGTTCTTCTGGATTAGGCATTGGATAGGAGTCCAGCACGGTAACTTTATTCAGCTGTCGATAGTCCACACATAGTCTAATGTCACCGGTTTTCTTTTTAACTAGGACGATAGGGGAAGCATATGGCGATTCTGATGGCTCTATAATTCCCTGTTTCTGTAAGTCTAGCAACTCTTTCTGAACCTGTTCCCTGTGGTGTAAGGGTAAAGAATAAGGTCTTAGTCTAACAACTTTGTCTTCAGACAGTTTTATATCATGTTTAAGGACGTCTGTTTTACCAGGCATGTCAGAGAAAACGTCTTTATAGTCGTTCAGAAGTGTTTTAATGGCTATAGCTTTGTCAGATTGTAAGTTATAAAGTTTTACATCCTCCCAGGTTTCCTGATTACTAACTTCCGGAGTGTTAAATGTTAACGTGTCAGAATCAGGAGCATCTTCGTCATTGATAATGAGGCAACTTACATTAGGCCCCTCAACAGACGGTACGGTATCATTGTGAGAGACATCTATTGGTCTTGGGTAATATTCTTTTAACATATTGATGTGGAATGTTTTCAACTTGTTTCTAATGTTTATTTCGTAGTCTACGTCGGTCAGTTTTCTAATAACTGTGAAGGGTCCCTGCCACCTAATGAACAACCTATTTGACTTGTCCGGCAGTAACACAAGCACGTCGTCGCCCGGACAGACACTTCTCATAGTCCTCCCCTTGTTTATTCTGGTCAACGTCTGAGCATTCCTATTAGACACATTTAACTTGGCTATACTACAAGCCTGAATAAGTCTTTGTCTGGTGTCTATGACCAATTCATAGCTAGTTCGAACGTCAGGTGTTAAGTCTGTCTTTGTCATGAGGTCCCTCAGTATCGATAGTGGTCCCTTAGGATTCGCGCCATACACCATTTCGAATGGTGAGAACCCTGTGGTTTCTTGGGGAATCTCCCTGTATGCGAATAGTACACATGGTAGCATGAGGTCCCAGTCACCTGGATTATCGTTGGCTACTTTACTAATCATCTTTTTAAGTGTTCCATTCAGTCTCTCACAAATCCCGTTACTCTGGGGGTGGTATGGGGATGTAAACGTCTGTTTGATTCCCAGTACCGTTGTAAAATGTCTGGTCATGTCGGACACAAATTGGGTCCCCCTATCGGACAAAATGACATCTGGGAACCCGGTCCTACAAAAAATACTGAGTAATGCCTGTGATATGTCCTCGGCCCTAATGAATTTTAACGGTATGGCGTCCGGCCACCTCGAGCACACATCAACAACTGTCAAAATAAACCGATGCCCTCTATTGGACATCACTGGCATTGGTCCGATTATGTCAACGGCTATCTTTTTAAATGGCCTGTCTATTACGTCTGTCACTTGCAATGGGGCACCACCGCGCGTACACTTAGGACCTTTCACCTGACATATATCACATGTCTTAACGTAACGTTTTATGTCCTTCGTCACACCAGGCCAGAAAAATTTACCCAATATTCTATATTTTGTTCTAGTAACTCCCATGTGACCCGCAAGAACCGAGTCATGTGCTGTTCTAAGTACTAACTGTCTGTACTTCATGGGCACTAGTAGCTGTTTAATTGTGGTATTTTTATGTTCAATTTTCCTCACCCATACACCTTGGTCTAATACAATCAGTTCCTTAACTCCTTTATCCTGGGACCCTTCTCCCTGCTTAATCAGCTTGAACAACGAGGCGTCATTTTGTTGTTCGCTGAGCAGGGTACCCTCATCTATTTGAACTCTGTCAACCCCGTCTTTTATTACATGGTTTCCTGGGGGTTGGCTGCTCTCAGTATCTGATACATTTTGTTGGTTTTCTGCTTCTGTCTGATCTACTGCAGTTTTGTCTGTCACTTGATCTGGGCTATTACTAAATAGCAGGTCACTGGTGTCAACGGCTGGTGACTGGTGGCACGCATCTTCCTTTTTTAATTGTGCTCTCGTCACGACTGCGTTACAGTTTCCCAGGGCGGTATTCTGTTTCACCCAATTATCTATTTCTATGGGCCCACATTCCACAACCCCTGGGATGTTCCCCAGTATAACATCATACGGTGGGTTATCAATGACGAACGCTGGTACAAACCCTGAGAAAAAGGGTGTCCTGATTTTGACCATAGCTAGGGGTAATTCGTGTACCCCCCCAACAAATGACATGCATCTCCCTGTTGTTCCGGTAAACTGGTTATCTTCGACCAGTGTCTCTTCTAACACACACAGTGGTAGCCCCCGTATCACGTAATACGTTTACTGGTGTGTCACCAACAAACCCAGGGTAAAAGGGGAGGCGGTGGCCTGTTGCTAGTATGGCCAAGACCGGTTGAGCTGTGTCAGTCTGTCTGTGTCTGGAGTTATTTCTCTGGTACGTATTGCTACCGCGGTTGTTCCCCTTTGGGTTTGAACAGTAACGTGACGTGTGACCCCTCCCGTTGCACGTGTAACATGTGAGACTGTTGACTCTGCCACTTCTACAGTCTTTATATGAATGTCCGCTTAACCCGCACGTGTAACACAATCTGTCTCGGTCGCGGCGCTCAATAGAGTTATTACTGTGACGTATAGGACTAGCGTTTTTACTACGTTGGGGTCGTTGTGTCACATCTCTGGCAAAACAAAACATGTCTTGTCGTTGGTCCGTGTCAGTTTTAGATATGTCTTTATCTGGATGTGCAGACTTGTACTTTCTTAATAAATCTGTCACCTCATCTAGAGTTTTCGGTGCCTTCTCTTTCAAAAATGCAATTACGTCCTTATGACACGCATCTATGGCCCTATCAACTAAGATGAGTTCTCTAAGACTATTGTACCCTTGTTCTATTCCTGATAATGCTACCCACCTATCAAAATATAGACTAAGGTTAGTGGTAAATAACTGAGGGTCTTGTTCGCCGGACGGACGAATGCTGTGAAATTTATCCCTATATCCCTCAGAGGTATTCCCATACATCCTCATCAATGTCTCCTTTACTACTTTATAGTCACTAATTTCCTCCCGGCTTAACTTTAAACATATATCTAGAGCCTTTCCGCTAATGAAACCCAGAATTGAAGATGCCCATTCACTCTCTGGTATCTTTGCACTGCTAGCTAACAGTTCAAAGCGAGAGAGATAGGTATCCATGCTATCTACCCCTTCACTAAAATATGGTATCTTTACTTTGGTGATTCCCCTATCAATCGACACGTTACTCGCCGGTTCACTAATCCTGGTCCTCTCTAATTCAAGCCTGATTTTATCGTTTTCTGCCTCTAACTTCCTAAGTTCTCTGTCGGCTATCCGGTTTTGCCTTTCTTCATTCTCTTTCTTTCATACGTTCTCTGTCGGTTATTCGGTTTTGCCTTTCTTCATTCTCTCTTTCTTTTCTCTTTCCACTTCCCTGTTCTCTCTATCAGTAACCCAACCTTGTAATTCCTTGCCAGTATACCCCAGGGCCTTACCAGCTTCTACCAGAGCTGCCAGAGTTGCCATGATAGTAATAAATAGTTAAAGGAGAATACAAATGTAATGCAACCAACAAACAAAAAAATGCCTATAAAATTACTCAAGAAACCGCTAATTATAAACAAAAATAACTAACAACAAAAAAAAATAAGAAGAAAAAAAAATTAAAACACAAAATCAAATGATTAACAACAAAACGAAATGATGGAACAGATAAATAAAAAAAATACAATAATAAAAAAAAAAATAATTCAATATATATATATATGTTTTAGTTGTTCCAAGTGGACCCTATTTTAACCTCTACTGTATTCGAAGAAATACAGAATTCCACTAGGAACAACAAACAAATTATTCACCTGAAGTTATCTACGAAATGAAATCTACCTATATAATTACATTGAGTTAACTTGTCTGTAGTCGTCAATTGCAACGTCGATATGAAATTGAAATCACTGTGTAATCCAATATTTGAATGCACCACACTAATTCACTCTAAAAACACAACCGGGTGAGTAATTTAAACCGTATAAGCAAAGTTAGCTCACCCGCACAATTAGTTTGGTAAGAAACATCTACATCAGCTACGTCAGATACGTCGGTTAGGTTAGGACCATCAGCCACGTCAGATACGTCGGTTAGGTTAGGACCATCAGCCACGTCAGATACGTCGGTTAGGTTAGGACCATCAGCCGCGTCAGATACGTCGGCTAAGCCAGTTACATCAGCCACGTCAGCAAAACCACAACCGCTATGCTACTTGAAATTTACGGTACGCATGAGCAGTTTTTAGCTTCAAACAAACTGTTTATCTTCAATAAATCTTTTCAACAACTTCGATCCAACTAACAGCATCAACCACAATGACTAATCACAAACAGCGGTCACAAGTTTTCGTCGGAGGTGCCAATTATGTTGCGTGCTTGTTTAAGTGCCACTTCTGCTGGGTATTTAGTATGTTGCCAGCCTATGATTCTTTTCACACTGTAGCCACTCGTTCTTTTATAGATATGTCTAAATACCGACACTTTCAAACTCCGTACAGTCGTATTGATAACAGAGGCTAACTTGGATTCCGTGTATAGGAGTAATATTTATTATAACACAATATTTATTATAACACAAGGTACATCACATACAATATAGTCCAGCCTCAATTCCACTAAGTACAATAACATTAATATCTACTGGTAATCTACTTGTGACCACTCTCGGCTCTATCTAGAAATCTACTGTCCTAATCTATCCCACGTCCCGTTTCTTCAAACTTTTTTTCATCAGGCTTAGTGCCCCACCCACTTGTTGGATTGGCTAATTAAAAAAACTCATTAAAAGGTTAGCGCCCTTTGCCACCTTCGGTTGTGTTCGGTGATATATCTTTTTGTCAAGAATGTCAGTCGACTCTCTCCCTACTCTCGGAACAAAGGCAAAGGTATCATATGTCAAGTCCCTAACAGCAGGTCGCTAGAAAACGTAATGACTCTACCCCCAAAGATTTAACCCTGAACTCTTGATTTAAACTCTGAAAGATTTACTTTATATACTATCCTACATTCTAACCAATATGTGAGAACCATGTTCTC
>JAGDYQ010000095.1:1068171-1243171 GCA_021962125.1 Bulinus truncatus
AGGATTAGAAATTAAAGATCTATGGGATTTAGGGGTAGGAGCATGTAGAACTATTCTTAGGACAAGGAAAGGTTTTCCCCAATCTTTAAAAAAATATAAAAGACTTTGAAAAAAATCTAAAAGAGGGGATATGAGATGGGTTAGAGAGGGACAGCTATTGACAGTACAGTGGTGGGACAATAAAACTGTTTCGGTTATGTCCACTATGCATATTGCAAATGGATTTGGACCAGTTAAACGACGGACTAAAGTAAATGGAAAATTTGAGGAACTTACAGTTGACCAATCAGCCATAATCCAGGATTATAATAGATATATGGGGGGGGGGTATAGATAAGAGTGACCAGTTGATTAATAAATATAATGTTCTACGAAAAACTAATAAATATTGGAAAACAATTTTTTTCATTTACTAGATATAGCTAGGGTTAACTCTTATATTTTGTTTCAGGATTTAAGAAATAAACACAAAGACATTGTAGAATTAATTCGGGAATTGGGAAATATTGGTCCGTTTGATGCTGTACCTATTGCATCACGACCACCAGTATTTTTTAAGCATGCCATGAATCCAGAATTTATGGATAAACGTGGAAAGTGTAGATTGTGCTACAGTACTGAAAAAGTAGTAAGAAAAACAAGTGTAAAGTGTAGGGTATGTGAGGTTTACTTGTGTTATCAAAAAGATAGAAATTGTCTCTCTCGTTATCATAAACTTGTATAATAGTTACAGTAATCTTGTAAAATATTTTTAGCAAAGTTATAAAACCATACTGAAATTGAGCTTTGTTGTTATCAATAGACATTAGAATGTTAGTTTTTATAACTTAGATTTATTATCTTTTTGAATTTTTCTTGTTGTAAGGTCAATGTTGATCCAAGCATTTTTTTGGTCCTTTTTCTGTTAAAACACATCATTTTTAGAAATTTTTAAATATCTTTTGTTTCTGAATATAATGTCTTCAAAAATATCCTACACACAGAGAATTGAATGTAGTTGAAATGAATCATAATGATTTTTTTCTTTCTTTTTTGTGTTTGTGGATTGTTTGATTTATTTTGTTTTTTTTATTTTTTTTCATCTAAACTATTTAAAAATTATAAAAAGCTTGCATAATAATATCACTCTAAAACATACATTGTTAAAAAGCCCTTTCATTTTGCTACAAATTGATATAAATTATAATCACATAACTTTTAAAATAAATAAGTTATTATAATTTAATTGAAAGATATCACAGCGAACTGAAAATGTTTAAAAAACGTTCAGTCTGTTGAGAGTTAAGATGGACTTTTAAATCTATGAATATGTATGTCATGGGTATATTTCTTTAGCACTGAGCAGATATATATATATATATATATATATATATATATATATATATATATATATAATTTATTCTTCTATATTACATACATGATCCAATGATAATTGATGTGAAAACCAAGTCACGTCATTCCAGTCAAGAATATAAAGTCGTCTGTCTCATGTCTGAAGAAATCTCTCGTCTGCCCGAAAAAAATAATACTTTACTTCCGCTACTAAGTGGCCAGATAATTAATAAATCTCCAGGTTAAATCCAATTATCGTAGCCTAATCTGATTATTACAATGTACATTATTAAACAAGAGAACTTCTTTTTTTTGTGCAATTATTTATTGTATTGATTTAAATCAATCAAATGTTCTAAAAAAATATGAACAAAAAATTTTAATTAAAGAAAACACAAGTTGATGAGGTCGTTATTTATAATTATTTATTATTCATCACATTAATTATTTTTTTTATTCACCGCAAACAATCAGTTACTGGCTTAAAAAAAAATTCAAAAGCAAACCTGAGAGTTTTTTATTTTTAAAAACTAATCTAATAAAGTGGACATTATTATTGCCTAAATATTGACTACATCGTTACCACCAAAGACACAATCATCAACTCATCAACTGTCACCTGGAGATATAGGTCGACACTTGCAAAGTATTAATTCATGAATACATCTTTCATATAACATACATCTTACATAATACAACACATGTCATAATCATATATCATGCATCATTCATCAAACATATATATCATCATATATCATACATTATATATCACACATTAAGTTAACTGAATAATAATAAAAGAGTGGTTTGTCAACTTTTATGCTCATCAGATTAACTTCACTTAAATATATATATATATATATATATATATATATATATATATATATATATATATATATATATATATATATATATATATATATATACAGTCGATTCCGCTTAATTGGGACACATCGGGACCGAGGCTTTTTGTCCCAATTAAGCGGCTGTCCCAATTAAACATACAAATTTACTATTGGCTTCTTGGTTTGGTTTCTTTGAGATGTGTCCCAAATAAGTGGCTGTCCCAACTAAGCGGTGTCCCAATTAAGCGGAATCCACTGTATATATTATGCAAACATTGGCTGGGTGCGACAGACCAATGTTGAAGTGACAATGGGGGAAAGTATCTTTTGAAGTAGATGAAATCATTCAAGATAAAAATTTACTGCCAACAGATTAACCACTGAGCGTGGTCAACATTTTTTAAATTAAATTTAAACCAATTTAGTTGATATTTTTTTGTGTATACAAATTAGCATAATTAATGTTATCATCTTCAAGACATCAGTCATCACACATGTTGGAGCACACACCAGTGGCGTCACTACCAACTTGTGTGTTTGGGGGTGGGTGGGTGGAATTAGGGAAACCGCTAAATGTTAGTGGCTGAGCTTTTTCAAAAAAAAGTATATTAATTTGTTGTTTTTTTTTGTTTTCCCTTCTACCGCGGACATCCTTGCACCGCGGGCCCTCGAAGGCCTACCTGACAGTAGATTTAACGGTTAGGAAGGGAACCTGCTGTTCATTTGCAAACAGAATGTCCTTGACCTTTGACTTCTGCTGTGGACCAGCCGTTGGCACTGTTCAGTCAACATGAGTAGCGTCAGTCTTGCCCCTGTGTAGTCGCCAGTATCTGCAGAAACAAACATGTACGACTTATTCAAAGAAATAACTGACTCATACCAGTAGACGTTTTATGTCTGTCCGACGTACAGTTTAGTGGTTTGCAAATATTATCCGAAAAATTATTGTAGAGCTTCTTCTTAAGTAGGGCATATTTATTCTTTTTTTTTTTAAAAGAGATGAAGTATTAATCTCGGAAATGTTTCTCTCTCTCTGTCTCTCTTTCCCTCTCTCTATCTCTCTGTCTCTCTTTCCCTCTCTCTATCTCTCTGGGGACGGATGGTCGTGCGGTAACGCGCTCGACTGTCGACCTGAAGGTACCTGGTAGCAACCATTAAACATGTGTTAAAATCAATAAAAATGTTACTGATTTATTTTTTCATATATTGGAACATTTTTAGATGGTGCCCCATGAAAAATTCAAAACTTCATTTTTTTGAATCACCCTAATATATATATATATATATATATATATATATATATATATATATATATATATATATATATATATATATATCAATATATATATAAACAATAGATTTGCAAGTGTGTTCGTTTTCAAGCAGATAAAAGGCAGATATAAATTTATGGGTGGACTTTCGCACGTCGGACGACCTAATAAGAAAGGCTATTATACGTTTGAAAATAAACATACATGATATATTTTAACTGATTCGTAATTGCTATCCATTTCTCTTTCTAAAATGTTCCAACTTTTACACTGGTCTTCCAAATTTATTAGTAGAGAAATAGAATGTACACATTGCTTCATAGTTTGTTTACAGTATCGACTTTGATGGCTCCAACCCCACCCCATAACAAGACACTATAATTAAGTTCATTTTATTCATTAATATCAGCTCATTATATATAAATAATTACATCTTTCACACTTGTACATTGTCACAGGTTGTGACTAATTTATCGAAACTACCTACTCCAACCCTTAACGTAAAAATAGTAAGATCTTTAATATGTATGTTAAAGTAAACTATACATCAAATCTACGTTCCCGCTCCTTAGTCCCCCCCCCCCCGTTTCCACCCCACCCACCCCCCCGCCCGTTAACTTCATCCCAGTTCTAGGTCCAGGTGTTCGACAGCGACAACGAAAGTGGCTAGTAACAGTAACATGTTACGTTCCGCGGGGAAAACTCTGGCCACTTGACCGGGACTATTCTCCGGTCGGCATTCTTCAAAGGGACAGCAATTCGCTCGATGTCCAGTTACTAAGGTCTTTGTCTATACGGCGTGTTTCTCTCCCCCCCCCCACATCTAGACGCCACACCCCACCATTGGTTTGAAAGTTTGAATGAGCAGTGAACATATTTGATTGGCCAATGGTCACGTGAGAGAAAGCGTTGAGCGGAGTAAAAGATAGATTCTAAGGCATTCGACCGCGGGCTCTCGATTGAGAGGGTCGCCTAGTGAATAGTCTCTAAGTGAGAGAAATAGAGACATATAGACGTAGAGAGAGATAGAGAATAGAGAGAGAGAGAGAGAGAGATCTAGAGTGAACACGTCCCTCCATTTATTGATCATTTTATATTGAATTACTTCGTTGCTGTACCTGTCTGGATTATCATTGATTTATTTGAAAGGCCACCAGATCCCTGATACGGGCTGGTGCCTCTGTACATAATAAATATTTTGTTGTTGTACCCACGACTTTGTCGAGTTAATCATCGTCACCTGTTCAACCTTAATTGTTGTGGAGACTGCGTGTGTGGCAGGAAGAAAAAAATAAAATACGAGTCGACTATTGGATCAGCCCTCGTACTTCTAGCAACAAGCCCAGGTTACCCTTCTCGGGATCCTCAACATCTGGGGTCTCGTGAGCGGGGCCTGTAACATCTTGTACATATATAATGATAATTTGTGACTGCCCAAAGCTCTGATGTCAGCGGTAATCTCCAAGATTAACCAACCCGATGATTTCTGCTTAAATTAGGCATTTGGCCTTATTAATCATTACGTATATTTGAACTCTCTAATGATTTCATTACTTGTCAAAAGATTTATGACTGAACAGATGTTAGCAAGCCTATAAACTAGAACAAAGACTATATATTAGATTGACGAATTTATAAATAAGATGGAACACGATGGAAGAATTAGTAAAGAAGATGGAAGAAATAATTAATAAGATGGAACAAGATGGAACGTGTGTTACGTACAAGCGACCCATTCATTGATCAACAATACTGTTATGAATTTCTCCTTGCCCTCGGTGGTGCGCTATGAATAGGGAATTCCCGGTGACCAGCGCTCCATGTAAATTGAAAGCAGTGACGTAAGAGCAGGATGGTTGTGATGATGAAGCCAGCAGTGTATAAAGGTGGCCGTTGTAATTGGTCATTGTAAATAGACTATTAAATGATGTGTTTTTGAACCCACCCCCGTGCTTTAGTCAATTCCTTGGAGTATTTAACAATCTGTATCGATGTCTCTAGTCCCTGGATGTTATAAAGCTAAGATCGATGTTGCTAGTCGCTGGATGCAATAACGAGGAAGTGCAATATTGCTAGTCGCTGGATGCAATAATGAGGAAGTGAAATATTGCTAGTCGCTGGATGCAATAATGAGGAAGTGAAATATTGCTAGTCGCTGGATGCAATAATGAGGAAGTGAAATATTGCTAGTCGCTGGATGCAATAATGAGGAAGTGAAATATTGCTAGTCGCTGGATGCAATAATGAGGAAGTGAAATATTGCTAGTCGCTGGATGCAATAATGGGAAGTGAAATATTGCTAGTCGTTGGATGCAATAATGAGGAAGTGAAATATTGCTAGTCGCTTGATGCAAAAAATGGGGAACTAAAGACAAAGGTTTTTTTTATATATTATAAAGAAATGTATGCATATTTTATATGTCGGAACATTTATTTCAAATATAGTGGCCACGCAAGGGTGTTCATATAAAGTAACAGCATTTTGAAGAGCTACATCATAAGTCAAAATGACAAGATTTAATATTAACTTATTATTACGGAGGGGAAAGGAGTACAATGGTTATTTGGTGTAGGTCGCTCGACTATCGACCTGCCTGTCCCGGGTTTGATCCTCTAGGTATTGGTGAAAGTTGGTTGCCCACCCAGCTTTCAATGGGTATCTCACTTAAGTTTGGGGAGTAAAGGCGGGTGGGCGTTGAACTAGCCATACAACCCCTTAATAGCCTTGGATAAAGAATCATATGGATTCCCCGACGGCCCTTAAGTTCTAAGAGAACTATTTTTTTTTCTTTAATAGATCATAACTGATTCGGTGGGAGAACATCGAAATGTAAAGAACCTGGTTCTTTTTGCTGCCATCGTCAAGACTTCTATTTAAAAAAAATAAATAAATAAAAGCTAGTCGTCCCGCGTCGTAATACGCCGCCTTATCAATCAATATAAACAACACGCTACTTGTGATCCATCTTGACCCACTTTAAACAACACGCCCTCCCGTCTCCACACTATAGTGTTTTTTATTCCCGCTGTCGCGAGTTGTCGACGTATTCGGGAATTCCACAATCTATAAATAGTCCTGCGTCTTGCGTCTCGAAGTTGAGTTTTATATATATATATATATATAGATCGTTTCATTCATAACTATGGACTTACTGTTGCCATCTTTTGGACCCAGAAGGTGTTCGATTCTTCTGAATGTGGCCTCTATTTCTTCAATGGTCATGTCCGGTGTCCTAGTTGTGAACTGGGTATCTTCTCCTGACCTTGAACGATCATAAACGTCCTTCAGCACTGAAGAAATGGGCACAAGAGTGGACGGCGCAGGTGTCGGGGCGGGTCCCACGTGGACAACGATAGCAGGCAGCTGCGGAGATGGCTGTGATTGACCCGGGGGAGGCGCGAGTTTGCTTCGGTCGTGACTGGGCATAAGATTAGAATGGTCCGGAAATGACCCAGAGTTTGCTTGGTTGGGCTGAGCTTCACCGAGACCCTGACTGGAACCAGAGCTTATCTGGGCCTGATTCGAGCCCAAAATTATAACGGCCTGATTTGACGGCAACATTCCCTGTGCCTGATTCGAGCCCTGTTCTATAATTGGGCCATTCGGTGCCAAGTTTATGTGCACCTGATTTGATGGCACGTTTTGCTGGGCCTGATTTGAGCCCATCACTGTAGCTGGATTGTTTGATGCCACATTTGTGTGGACCTGATTCGGAAAAACGTTTGGCTGGGCCTGACTGGATAACGAATTTCGTTGGGCCTGATTTGCGCCTAATTGAATCTGAGCCTGATTCGATCCCAAATGTATGTGGATCTGCTTAGATGCCGAATCACCGCGGGCCTGATTCGCAGCACTGAGTTCAACGTGATGTGGATTTGATACTGAATCAACGTGGGAATGGCCTGAACCACTTGAGGGCCCACTTGAGCCCAAATGTGTAAGGGCCTGATTCAAAGCAAAATCTACTTGGGCATTGTTTGAACCAGATTCTCTTTGCGAATCGTACAACCCAGACGGTACCTGTTGCTGATTTAGACCAGACAATGGTTGGCCTAAATTGCCAGTGCGACTGTTAGCTGGAATTATCCCGGAAACTGCATGATTCTGATTTACATCCGGGTGCCTGTGATTCTGATTTACATCCGGGTGTCTGTGATTCTGATTTACATCCGGGTGTCTGTGATTCAGATTTACATCCGGGTGTCTGTGATTCTGATTTACATCCGGGTGTCTGTGATTCAGATTTACATCCGGGTGTCTGTGATTCAGATTTACATCCGGGTGTCTGTGATTCAGATTTACATCCGGGTGTCTGTGATTCAGATTTACATCCGGGTGTCTGTGATTCAGAAAGGATAACATAGGATCCCTGGTAAAAAAAAATATATAAATTAGATTTATATAAAATTGATTATCTGATATAAAACTAAATGGAGATAGGCTTGTACTTCATTTCTACTTAAAAACATTAGTTTCACTGTTTTCGGGTTAGATTAAAATAAGATGGTTTTCGTTATCACTTATATAAAGTTAAACATAACCTACATTAACAAAAGGCATCATAAAACATATGCTAAACATGTTTTAGTTAAATTAACATAATATATATGGTCCCCCAACGACGGGGCCGCAGACCTGAACCGTTTTGTGGATCAAATGGTACGGGGCCGCCTATGAAATATTAAATTATTTCCTTTTATTTTACTGTTATGTTTTTCTCTCGGGATTGTGCGAATTTCCATGAGCGCGATGTCAGCCGGGAACTTAGCGGCTGTGAGCATCATTGGCATTGTAAATCATAACAATCTGAAATATGATCCACACCCCCCCCCCCCTTTTTTTTTTTCCAATCCCCCACCTCCTCCCCCAGCGGGCTGCAGGGAAATTATTTAATGTTGACAGGTCCGTGGCGAGAAAAAGGTTGGGGGCCACTGCCTTACATAAGTGTGGCAAATGCCTTTAAATAGAACGATATATCTGAACTCATGAACTGGTTGAAAAATTAAACCTTCTGTTATTAAGCTTTAGAGTTTGAGAAGAGAGACTCTATTGTTTTGATGGCGGCAGTTACATAATTAAAATCAAATTACATGTTTGCAAAACCAGAACAGAAGATTCATTTCAATGGTTTTACGTTTTAATTTTACCTGTAATGTCGAGTTCAGCTACAGGGGAAACATAAAATAGGTAAACAAAGCAGGTAACGAGGAAAACAGTTTGTGTGTCAACTGTACTTCCTCATTATGTTAATAATTGATTGTGTTTACTAAACAGACCAGGTAAAAACGTGTTTAAAGATGGTTGGCATGTACAAAATAAAACGAATTACAAGAAATAAAAATAAAACAGTCGATGTAAATGAGAGAATTATGAAAAAAAAAATATCATGAAGCTTTATTGTGAAGTAGGTTCAGTGTCACGCAGTACAGTTGCTCAAGCGGGTTAAAAACACCCGGGCGTCAGCAACTGAGGGGCGTAAATTCTTCCCTTTGAAACAGGGCTCGATTTACCGCCGGAGAACTGTCATCCCCGGCTCTGCTTTAGCTAATCCATACCGGGGATGAAAACATACATGTTTTGTACCCAACGGAAATTCTGTGAAAAATGTACACAAAAAAATTGCTTTGAATCTTTAAGAAATCTAGTTGAGTACTCTCGATAGATCAGAAATGAAAATTGATATAATTTGTTTAACGCAAAGTGAAATAGCTCATTCCTTACCTACTGTCCAGCCAAGTAAGAAAAAGATTCGAACAACAATGAAGAATTAAAATTCCCAGAACTCTCAAAATAAATCAATGATTTTTTTTAGATCAATATGTGAGAAATCTTAGCACACACAATGAGCAGTGTTCTCTTCAGGTTTTATAATATTGTCTACGGGTTATATTAAAAAAAATCTATTCAAATTCCTTCAAAGTTTCATATAAAAACTTCAAACATAGTTTATTTTGCCATAGAAAATTACATTTATAAAATGCGCCATAAGACTTACATGTACAAAATAAAATGTTAAAATGAATATAAACTAACTTCACGCCATGAAATGAAGAAAGACAACTGATGAAATTTCACTGATTAAGTAACAGATTTACTTCGTTTACCGATTACTCCCCCTAGTAATTTAGTATAATTTCTTATGCAACATTATTTTTTTAACATTTACTTAAAGCTGTGATAAAGCTTTTAAATGCCATTACCCACATGAAATTAAATTATCTAAATACCAGTGTATTACGTATTCAAAGTAAAACTGGGCGTCATTAGTAATTTAATGTAAATGAAGGAAATGTTAACAATGGAAAATAAAAAAAAACAAACTAGATGAAACATTCGTAATGCAATGTAAATGAAGGCAATTATTAACGATGGAGCATCTTTCATTGACATTATATTAAAAAGTCCTACGACTATTATGTTAACACATTGATAAATAGATACATTTTTTATCAAAATCAATGTAAGAAATGTAATTCATTGACTATTATCAATAAACAAAGCTCTAGATAAATCGACACTTATATTTGTTTGCGACATATCGATAGTTTTATGGTATGTACTTCCCCATCGTTAACAAAACTAACATATTATAAAAATAAAAAAAAAGAAACGAATTAATATAAATAAGTGTTAACATAATGCACAAACTCTATAAATTTCATGTACAACGAACCTGTTGTATGATTGACCGTTGGTCAGAGCAGACACAAAAAATGTCACTAAAATAATCGAATGAGTTAAATGCATTTGTAAATCACATAAATGTTTAGAAATAAAAATAATATGGAAGAACTATCGCCCTTGAAAAACCAAACCCTATATATATATAGGCTTGTACAGTTGTGTGATAGGGATAAACACATTAGCAGTTATAGTCACATTAGAATACATAATTAGGTTGTAAGTAGGAGTCAAAGTGACATGTTAGCTGTCCAAAAAAAAAATTTGAAATTTGGTAAACATTGTTTAAAGACTAATTATTTAAATGGGGAGTGAGTGGTGTTGACTACCTACGACCAGCAGTTTGACTTTATTTTAAAGTGTTACCTCAGGTAGGTCATAGGAGGGGGGGATATGGGGAGTCATTGTTTCTTGTTGCTAATGAGGATGTTCACCTTCTTTAGAAAATAGTAGAATGGTCGTTAGCAGACATTCGTGTTTGTGTGGGGGAGGGGAGAGTGGTTGTACGTGCCAGCATGTACACATTTTTTTTGACAAGGTCAAGGTGACAATGAAGGGCAGCACACATGTCTGCGGGGGGGGGGGGGGTGTCGGTTCGTGTGAAACTGTAGGTTGAGCGTGGGCAAGGGAGGGATAGACAGGGGACCAAAATAGAGCAATAAATCTGTCACATGTAGATTCCAAGTAAAATCAACATTCATAAAGTGGGAGAAAATAAACCTGACATTCATTTATTATTTTGAAATACGTTATTTTACGCATCTACCAATGTAACATTATATATATATATATATATATATATATATATATATATATATATATATATAGTATTTCACAATATTCACTGGTATTGAGGTAATCGAGCAAATCAGGGGGAAAGAAGTTTTATAAAATCAATTATCAATAATTGATGTTCTCTCTCTTTCTCTCTCTATATATCTCTCTCTCCCTCTCTCTCTCTCTCCATGATGTATTCTCATTTCCATGCAACAGTTCTTCACACTCTTTGTCTTCTATGGATTCTTGCAACAGTTTATCACACTCCTATTCTTACATCGATTCTTGCAACAGTTTATCACACTCCTTGTCCTCTACCGATTATTGCAACAGAGATTAAGTTTATTGACGAACTATCTACTAATTTGTCAGGGGACAGATGGCAGAGCGGTGCAAACCGCGAGAATGTCGAAATGAAGGTCCCCTGGTTCGTTCTCCGGTGAGATTTAGTCTGCATCAAATTGACCATTTTTTAAAAATCTTTCTTAATAGCAAGCGTTTGGTTTTACTAATTACAATGTATAGTATTGCAATGTTTTGTGCAAACATGTCCACCAGATTGGAAATATCTCTCTAGCGCGGGACCTCAAACAGCACGGGTGCTGATTGGGAGAAATCTTTCTAATCTGTATAAATCAAGCATTGACTTCAAAAAAAAAATCTGCTATAAATAAATACCAGACAGATTATGTATTATACAGATTGCTCATGCCTCGTTTTGAAACAATGTTTTTATCGCCGCCATTAATGATATTTACACTCGTCAGTCCATTCATTGAGTATAATGGTTTATTATTGAATGAAGCCATACATATAAGACTATCGAAGGATGATTTCCTAATGTCTAAGAACAGATTATTTTGCTGAGCAACCAATTGCTCGGCACACAACATAACGGTTGATCCCAGATAATCCATTGGTGTCGTGTGAATTAAAATAGCCTATGCGTCATAAGCGCGGGATGAAGGATGTGACGTCGACACAATGATGAATATGGCAGCGGTGCGACTCGTGTTGTTGAGTGGAGGAATGAATGCAAGGTAATCCAATTACGGTGACCACAGTTGTTTTTTTTTTATGGATAGGCGAATTAGTCAATGACCCAAGGCCTCCTGTTTCCATGGTACCTATCTAAAACAAAGGCCTATAAAATATGATGGTATGTGTGTCCCGACAGATACTGAAGGCTGATATATTTCTAAAATATGATGGTATATGTGTCCCGACAGATACTGAAGGCTGATATATTTCTAAAATATGATGGTATATGTGTCCCGACAGATACTGAAGGCTGATATATTTCTAAAATATGATGATATATGTGTCCCGACAGATACTGAAGGCTGATATATTTCTAAAATATGATGGTATATGTGTCCCGACAGATACTGAAGGCTGATATATTTCTAAAATATGATGGTATATGTGTCCCGACAGATACTGAAGGCTGATATATTCTAAAAGTCTCTAACCAGGACATAAAAACAAACAAACAACAAAAACAACAAAACAACGACCCTGAAAGGGAGCAAAGGAGACTCAGGCAAAACATTAGACGAGTCTGGGTGCATTATAAACGTACATTGATTGCATACTGAAAAAAAAATTCACAGAAAATATGACCAAAGATAAACTTTTAAAATGACTTATATTGCCTCAAAAAGTTTATATCAAATTGATCATTATTTAAAGTTGTACTATATGTTCTGATAAAAATGTTATATAAGTGAGAAATTATAAACATATTATTTATTAGATACAGGATTAAATAATACAAATAAATATACGAAAAAGACACTGAGAACTAATAAAAACTAATGATAACTGCCGTAGCACATATAAAAAACAACAACCGAAGCAAACTATTTTAGTTAATTAATAATAAAAGATACCATATGACAAGAGGCTTGATCCTATAACATACAAACTAACAGAACAATTCTTATAAATGTAACGTTCTTTGTGAATAAATAAAATAAACAACAACTATACACTTAGGTCGCGCATAGTAATTTAATTCAATAAACATTATTGTATTGTAATACTACAGATATTACAATGAAGTTGATGCAACAATAAAAACCCAATTACAATATACATATATTATTACCAATGATTAAATCATATACTATTATTGCGATATTTCTTATACACAAGATTCTATCACTCTATCTTCATTGGAGCGTTTTTTGTTTTGATTCACTGAAAATGCTTGATCAATCTTTGCCTTGTTTGCTGTAGTAAACTCTTTCTTTTTTCTTTCAGACTCCTCTGTTATTCTCAGTTTTGCATTTCTTTTTTCAGCCTCTGTGGGCAGATTCTTAGTCAAGTTTTCTAAATCTTGTTCCTCAAGCCACGTTCTTTTTTGGTGATATTTTGTTCCATATTCCTTGATGTCGATTTTCATTTTCATCAAAATCGTCTCTCGTTCTTTTTTCTTATTTTCCAGCTCCAGCAATTTCTGTTTTTTTTGAAAGTCGAGTTCCTTCATTTCTTTTTGTAAGCGTTCTTTTGTCTCTTTATCCGTTTGCTTGGCAATAGCTTGCTCGATAGATTTTCGCTTTGTTTCAAATTCAGATTCAATAATTTTTTTATTTTTACTTTCTTGTTTATTAACCTTTTTAAAATTAGTTTTTTGGTGCTTATATTCCATTTGCTTGTTATCCAATGTATTTTTCATGGTTCGTAATTCTTCCTTGGTTGATATTGATATTCCTTGCATTTTAAGTATTACCTCTGTGTTATTGAAATTATCTATGATGTCATTTAAAATACTCTGTGTACATTTTATCAGACTTTTAAGTAACCCGGACTTATTGTGTTCCTCTGTTAAGTATTTGACCAGTTTATCAACTGTTTCTCGAAGCTTCTTAAGAAAATATAATTGTTCATCAATAGGCTGATTTTGAATCCATTCTTGCATTTGTAGAATTAAATCGATTTTTTCCAGCACAATTTGGCGAAGTTTCGGATCTCTTAGCTTGACTTTCGCTTTGTCCAACATTTTCCCGGCCATTTCAAAGTGAGAATCAACAAACGGCTGATGATCACTGGACAACCGGTCGACAATTTTCAGTAATTTTTTAAGCTGATCTTTTTTCTTCTTATAGCTCTTTGTAGTATTATTAAATAAGACTATTCTTTTCTTACATTCATTGTAGATGTATTTAAAAGTTTCATTGGTCTGTTCTTCACACCACTCTTTGAAGGTTTTATTTTTCTCCTTGTATGTTTTGTCAAACTGGTCTCCTCCGGTTAATACTAAGATGCAATACTTTTGAATGAAATCATTCCCAAATATGAATTTCAACGTTTCAATGCAATCTCTCTCTTCCTTGGTGATACGGGTGGGGTACTTGATAACCAATAGAAATGCGTGGTACCCCCTGGTGTTTAATTTTATTGTATCCCGCATCTCTTGCAAAACTTTTTCTGCCGCCTCCTATGTGTCAGTGATATCGTGGGTGTCAGCAATGCCAGGTCCGTCAACGACTTTGATGAAGCGATTTTTAAAATGGGTGGTTTCACTTTGTACTCTGTCTGTGACTGAATCAGTCGCATCAACGGTTTTAAATAAATTTTTCATTAAAATTGAGTTTCCTGTTGAACTTTTTCCAGTTCCCGTTTTACCAATCAAAAGAAGATCTATGTCGGTCATCCAGAAAACCTAGAAACACAGAGGAGTAGTAGATATAACAGAGGTATAACAGAGATATACCAGAGGTATAACAGAGATATATCAAAGGTATAACAGAGGTATAATGGGAAAAAGAGAATTATAGTCAAACATAATTGCAGTTTAGAATTTATTTGTGTTCAATGGATATTAAGAGGCTTTCAATGAAAGACATGGTTACGTAACAATAAAACAGCAGAAGAGAAAAAGAAAGCTATATTGGCATCATTACACCACTGTTACTCCACTGATGACCATATGCAACACCAGTATTGTCCACCTGGGCCGACTTCTTGGTGTTTCTACAAACGCGATATCTACCATCATAAGTTTCCTGGTGGACATCAGAAAAAGGATCCACACATTTTTAGATTTTGACAGGCTTCACAAGCACCTCCTCCCGATTTATGACAGACTGTCAGACCTAAACCTGCTTAAAAGATGTGAAAGAGGTGCGACTCAAAATGCAAACGAGTCCCTTCATAACATGATCTCGTCCAGGTATAACAAAACCAATTTCCAAAGCAAAGCTAAAGTGGAGTATGCTACATAAACAGCTATTGCTGAAAACAATTTTGGCCCATTTTTTTTCAAGGCAATTTTTCTCAGACATTAGTGGTGTCAATACTGACAAACTATGCCTGGCGAGGCAGAAAAAACGTTTGGACAATGCTAAAGCTTCTGCTGATGGAAAAGCAAAGAAAATTCAACAGAAAAGAAAGCATGGCTTATTAAGAGCTATGCAGAAATGCAGAAAACAACATGGAACAACTGGATATGCTTCTGGACTGTTTTAATTTTTTTTTAAAGGTTTTTAAGCTTTTTTTCTAAATTTTATGCGTTTTGCTTAAAATTAGATTTTTTAATCTTAAAATTCTTATAACTTTTCTATTAATGCATAGATTGTTATGAACATTTCCAGTTTTGTAACTTGATATAATAGCTACAGTTTCTATTTTTTAGTTTGTTTTTTTTTGTCACAGATTTTTTTATTTTAGGGTAAAATATATGATTTTGCACTATTTTTCTCTATTTTTTAGGGTACTTCATGAAAATGATAAAATAGAAAAAAGTGATCTATATTTAAAAAAAACAACAACTGTAAAATAGAAAGTGTTAAGGAGATGTTTCTCAATATAACTGCCTAATTTTTTAAAAAAGTGTATGTAGCATTATTTAGTTATAACACTTTTATTTTTGTACTCAATTGTAGTAAAAATCCAATATGGCCGCCGTTGCCATGGCAACCATGTCATGTTTTAATAAAGTGTTAGTATTTCTTAAAATCTTTGGCTACTAATTTTATGTGTACAATGTCTTTACATTAGCCTCAAATTTAAGGAAAAAAAGTCCATTCTGTAGTACTGGCCCTTAACTGCTGGAACCTCCACCCAGTAGTAAACTTGGAACGTGAGGAATGATCGGTTAGGATGGGGTCATTAGTATGGGAGGGGGTGGGATGAAAGTGTCACCTGGAGAAAATAAGTGGAGTGGAACTTGGAACATGTCGAATGGTTAGTTAGGATGGGGCATTAGTGTGGGAGGGGGGTGAATTCTACACATCACATTGGTGACGGTAAATGTTAATTCTTTAGATAATCAAGTGATAATATTAATCCTAATATTATTATGAGAAACATGGATACCATTGAGTTAAAACAGGGGAAAAAAGGAATGTTTCATTATAATCTGTTTCCATAAGTGTTCATTATTGTTAAGTATGAAGCTGATTTGAATTCCAGCTAATGATAATCATGAACAAGTTTAGTTAAAATGTTTATCCCACTAGAAAGATATTGTTGGTTTATAAAATATCAATAAAACTTAGCAAAATAAATTTTAGACTTAAAATTGATTAATGCTTTAACAGCAGCTATATTTCAAAGTTAGAAAATTAATTAGCAATATTCAAACCTTCAAGAGATAGTCCAAAAATTATTGGCTTATTATTATTTTAAAAAAAAAGGTTTATGTCGGTCTTTACTAAACCATCAACTTACATCAAAATTTGTAATACGTTGTAAGAAATTTTGAAATTCTGTCTGTCTGAAAATAAAATTAGACATTAAAAGTCTAAAGCATTGGTTCATTTATCTATCTATCTATCTATCTATCTATCTATCTATCTATCTATCTATCTATCTATCTATCTATCTATCTATCTATCTATCTATCTATCTATCTATCTATCTATCTATCTATCTATCTATCTATCTATCTATCTATCTATACATGAAAAACTCAGATAATTCCAGATAGCGAAAGAAAAACGAAATCAGTTCATCACATAATTTTGTGAAATCGAACTTTAGAAAAAAACCTCTAACACAAAATTTTTTGCAATAAAAGAAAGTGTATTTATCAAAAAAAAAAGGAACAAGTTGGAAAGAAAATGACGAAATAAATATTAAATAAAATGAAATATTAAAATTACGTCATAGCCTCTTTTCCTGGATACGCTTCAGCCATTTTCCCACCAAACTAAAAAACCTGAGAGAATAATGTTAACATACAGTTATATGAATATGTTCATATCATAAGTAAAATTCCAAAATTTTACAAAACAGACCAAAAGAACGTAAATTTTTAAATTGAAAGTAATAAAAATGTAGTTTTCGAATATAAAAAAAAAAAAGCTATTAAGTCAAACATTTAAGTTATAAATAAACTTGATATTGTTAAAAACAAATCTTCACAGTAGACTACACGCCAAATCTTTTATGTATTCATTACAATTAAATGTTGTGATGTTAGCTTCCATGTGCACACTATTTCTGTGACTGATTCATCAAACATAAATAATCTACTTATAGTTTGATATTAATATCTCCTTTTATTTTGTTATTTTGATATTACGGGAAGAATAATGGTTATAATATATTAGAACAAGAAATCTCCTTCTTCGAAGAACACACACAATAGCTAACAACACAATCCTTCGTAAAACAGAATACCCTCAACTTATGAACATACTCGCATACTGATGAATTAGTTCTTATTTACAGTGTCATCCATACACAATAGTGTATTAATAATTGCTATTAGGGGCTGTACCGGATTGTAATTTTTAGATCCTGCAGGATCGGAACCGGAATCGGATTTAATATTTGAATCCTGCCGGAATCGGAACAGGAACCGGATTTTATCGAATTAAATAGTAATTTTTCCGAACGAAGTAGTAATTTCTCGCATAACATAAAAAAGATATAAGAATGAAAAATATAATACAAATTTAGTTTTTAAGTTCTAGATAGCAAAAAACAGTATTAACCATTTAGATCTTGAAGACTGTGACTAAAACCCCTTCCCCAATCTTGAGTTAAGAAAGATAACTCTGTCAAAATAACAGGTTCTTCGTTTTAAAAATTTATTTTGATAAAGCTGTACTTAATTTAACTAGATTTCAATTACAATCAAACAAAGAAATGGATAACATATCTTAGTAAGTATAATAAACATGTTTATCAATAAATGAATTCCAAAAAAAAATATACTGTAGCACCACCCGATAGCTTTTTTTCTTTAGTTTTCCATAGTGACGTCACCGAATCGTGTTATTTCATTCATACGTTCATTTAAACCATTATCTGACTATTTCCCATAAAAACGCAAATTAAAATGCATTTCAAATCTAAATCAATATCACTTTAATGTTCAATTTATTTTTCTGCACATTTTTTAATTTAGTGGATTGGTCACGATTTGGATAAAATTCCTCGCATATTTAGATAAATAACGTGAAGATACATTTCCTCGCATATTTAGATAAATAACTTGAAGATACATTTTTATCTTCAAGTTATTTATCTAAATATGCGAGGAATTTTATCCAAATCGTGACCAATCCACTAAATTAAAAAATGTGCAGAAAAATAAATTATTGAACTTTTTTAAAACTGTAAACACCCAAAAATTGATCGTTGTCTGCTCTTTAAAAAAGTTAAAGTTTGATAGCTAAATATAGTTTATAGAAAACACGGAATCAAAAGTAGCGGAAGATAAGGTGTCGTATTACTAGACCAGGGGTCGGCAACCTTTTGAGATGGAAGAGCCTAAAGTTATAATTTACAATTTTCTCAATTTTTAAAGAGCCACTAAATTTGTTGTTTCAATATTACGGTATTTGATCAGGCTGCAATTTGACATCGAAAGTGCCACAACTTGACATCGAAAGAGCCGCATGCGGCTCGCGAGCCGCAGGTTGCCGACCCCTGTACTAGACTAAATACGATTCAAATCTTCCTTTTTAATATATTGGTACTTATATATATAACTAAAAGCGATCGACGTTATTGTAGTTTTAAAAAGCAAAGGAAGTTATTGTTTTTATTTAATTATATACCGCTAAATATTTCAAAATTATATTGCGCTAAAAAAAGTTCTTACAAATTTCAAACAACGAAGAAATCCGGCTTAAATCCGGCACATTTTAACCGGAACCGGATTTGTTAAAACTGCCGGAATCCGGCTTAACAGGAACCGGAATCGGATTCCGGTACAGCCCTAGTTGATATGCACGAAAAAATAGTGCCAGTTGAAGTTTTAATGTTGCTAAATGTATATGTGGTACTAATAAGTAGCAGAAAAACGAAATGAAACAAATTGTAAAAGTAAATTTTCTAGCAATAATCTAACGTCTGATTTCATGAGACTTCGATTTTTATTCAAAAACGCGCCAATACGACACTGCTGTAAGAATGTAATTTTTTTCCCTAACGAATGTAAGATAGTTCTTTTAAATATCTCAGATGGAGAATAATTAAACATATAGTGATATACTCACATACAATGAAGTTGAATTATGTGTTTTAGATCAAATACGCATTTTATATAGTTGATAAAAGAACACGATAAATCAATAACACGAAGGAAGCAAATGGTGTTCTTCAGTTTAATCTATTGAACTCATAAATACTATTTGACAGGTTAAAAAAAGCAAACAAACGGAGACTCGTGATCTCCCGATAGCTGAACTTTAGACCTAACGACAGAAACATTTGAAATATATTTTTAGGAAAATTATATGATCAGCAAGGTCATAAACATAAAGACCAAATAAAAAGTAGTTTACGCGATATTTAAAGGAAACAACCAAAACGTGTCAGATTTAGTTATTACCGGATAACTGCTTATCAGTAACCAGTTCTATTATAAAAATAACAACCTCTTTATCACAATAAATTATATGTGTTCTATCTGTGTTCCACCTGTGTTCTATCTGTGCCAGAACAGTAAGTCTAATGACAGTCTAATGCAAACATTTAAAATTCAATTAAATTTTCTAGAAAAAATTAAGTGCAGAAAATTACAAAAATATAAACATAAAAATAGACTGTTATTAATTAAAAGTTACGAAAAAGCAAATATATTTTCTTAGGATTAAATAATACTATTGATATAATTAATATTGACTAAAAAGCGTAAGCACCAAAACGGATTGATTTTATATATATATATATATATATATATATATATAATTCTCTTCTTCGCCCAACCATGCGGGACGACAGAAGCAGCCTGCAAGACGCAATTATTTATATAGATTTGTCGCGTTTGTGGAATTCCCGAATACGTCAAAGCAAGCAAGACGCGTTCAACAACGTTCGACAACTCGCGTTGTTTTCTGATTTCTTTTTTAAAACCAGATTTTTTAAATTTCTAATATGAAGTTTTGCCCTTTTATTTAGTGAAATATATCAATCAAGGCGAGCACAATGGTTGTTGTACAATACCATTTCATGTCAAGACATCTCCAATAATTTTAAAACAGTATTGTTTGTTCGTAATCATGTTTTTATGTGCTCGAACTACGAAACTATTTAATTTATCCCCAGTCGTGATAAATTCTGTATCCGCTTAACCGTGGAAAATAAGGGAATGCTGTACATTAAATAACATTATAATGTCAACTGATTATTGTAAAAAAAAACACATTTAATAATACAATTATGTGAGAAGAATAAAGTAATATTAAACTAATTTCCATTTGTTGAATAAAAAATGGTGTATAAATATAGATAAGAAGTGAAAATGCTTTGGCAGGGCCGGCGCTACCATTGGGCTACAAAGTGGGTCAAGAGAACAAATTCAACGCTGAAGTGTAGACAATAAAATATTAAAATATTAGATATGGTGATATTTTTTTGTTTTGATTACTTTGTGCTGCTGTTTTGGGGTAAATCCCGATTAAGTAAATTATAAATGTGTATGGCTCATTGCAAACAAATGTTAACTGTTTCAAAATATGTACGCATTACAAAAAAAAATAATAACTGCCATCTAACTGTACTGAAAAGTGTATGATGAAGGTTATGCTAAAAGAATCTTAAGCTGTGTTGAGCTAGTCAAAAAAAAAATACACAACAGCTGTTTACAGGTAATATGGAGACTGGCATGACCTGAATGAAAAAACAAGCAAAAATTAAGCCTGTAAAAACAGGACGTTTAAGAGCATTTTCATGTATAAATAGAGAGGGAAGTAAGTCATGTTTAATAACTGTTACAAAAATAGAGCATTTTTTTTTCGAAAATGCTCTAAAAATTATTCATCAAAATAACACTATAGTGTGCTGGGCGAAGGGGTGGATTGAGGCAAATACAAATTAAAGCAAAAATAAAAAGCAATGCAAATTAAAACACCCCCTCCCCTCGAAATATGTTTGTTAGATGCTGAATGAAAAAGATTGCAATTCAAAGAAAAAATTCTGATTTTAAATAAAAAGGCATCCAACAATAAAGTGAAAAATTAATTCTGGCAGCTTATTGAGAATAAAGACATCCAAAGAATTAACTAAAAATCTGTAAACTATGAAATAAAATAAAGTTCCCTTAAGCCCCAAAGGGCTCAACGGGGCAGATGAAGTGTAGAATTAATCTGTTTTAGTAACCTCGGCATATGAAGGGATTGTGTAGTTAGCACAACACCCAGCCGCCTTTACTTCCCCAACTTAAAGGTGGGTACCCATTTAAAGCTGGGTGGACTTGGGGACTTTCACCTGGACCTAAAAAAATGCCAAGGTTCTCACTGAGATTCGAACCCGGGACCCTCAGGCGGACAGTCAAGCTCTCTACACCACTCGATCACCCATCCCCGCATAACTGCATGTAGCACATTTTATAAGTGGATTTGGTGGGTAGGGACTTGATTTAAAGTTGGTCGTTAAAAAAAAAGGGGTCGCGAAAATTAAAAAGGCTTTTTATTGTTATCGTAAATCTCAATAGTTTGATAAATATTTTACAGACTGATTGTTAAATCTTTAACTCTTAACAGATTCTTTTTTTTTATGGAGGTACGTAGGGGAGATAAGTAGACTCATTTAATGGTACTTTTAATGTATCTGTTTATACACCCAGTAGTTTTTTATGATCTGCGTTGTTCAGTCAGATAAGTTTCAGCTTGTTACCTATTGGACTGCATTGTGTATGTTATTTAAATTTAAATACAGTTTCATTATCTTATAATGTTTGGACGTCAATCGATAAAACCAAGGGCGTAATCAGCCATAGTGTCGTCACGGGTGGAATAAATCTATCATTTCTTATCTTTGTCCACCCTTGGTATAAACGCGCAGTGTGGTGAATAAATCTATCATTTCTTATCTTTGTCCACACTTGGTATAAACGCGCAGTGTGGTAAATAAATCTATCATTTCTTATGGTTGTCCACCCTTGGTATAAACGCGCAGTGTGGTGAATAAATCTATCATTTCTTATCTTTGTCCACCCTTGGTATAAACGCGCAGTGTGGTGAATAAATCTATCATTTCTTATCTTTGTCCACCCTTGGTATAAACGCGCAGTGTGGTGAATAAATCTATCATTTCTTATCTTTGTCCAACCTTGGTGTAAACGAGCGGTGTGGTTATGTGTCACACTTACAGCCACATACGTGACTTAACTTTCATTTTACTCGAAATATTTTATTTTTTCCCCTTAATATGTGTGTATTCAATACATACATGCTAATCGATGGCTCAATAATTCTTGACAAAATTATCGGCAGCCAAGGCCAACTGTGTTCATATCCTGCAATACAAGTGAATAGAGGCAACATTAGTTCGTAAACATTTAGATTACACGTACAGATTCCAAAAAAAAAAAAAAGACACATTGAAAGGTTCTATTAGTCAAAAACACATTTGTTTGGAAGATTCTATTCGCCAACATTCTGATAAGGTCCAATTTGTTAAGTCGAATTTCAAGTTAGGCGATCTCATGGTGTTTGTTTAGTTCGTAATAATACAAACCATAATGTTTTCGGTTGTATTTGTGTTTGTGCACTTATAAGTAGTGTATACAGAACCGTTGGACAAACAGAGTGTCACGTGACTGTTGAAACATGTCTAATGCTTGTGTGTTTTATAATAAAGACAGACATTGTATTTTAAGCTCCATTTGTGTTGAAAACATTTTGTTCTAAACAAAAACTATATGTATATACAGATGATACAAAGAAGAATAGAATAAAAATAGTAGTGTCTTACCAGTTAGACTTCGAGATCTGTAATTAGCTATGTATGTACTATGAACAGTAAAATATTGTCTTCAATCGCCAGTCCATTGTATCGCATTTATTCATATTTCTATGTGTTTAACAAATACGTCTTGATTTGTTTGTTATGTAGTATAAGTGGTTGAAGATGTGCCCTGCATTGAATTATCAATTGTTAGTATGAACATCTCACTTTGTGCAGTTTTTTATTGCATGACATCCTAAGGTTTGTAGCTCTTATGAAGCTCTTATTGCAATAGAACCTGGTACCATTCAAACCTTAATAAAATCTAAGAAAAGTTACATTTTTTTAATTGTTTCTATTTTTGTAATTTGTATCATTAAATTACATTCATTGTATACAGTAAATAATAAAATAAACAATCACATCTCCCCTCTTAATATTACAATTTTTTTTATTTTACCGTAAATTAACGTCAATAATTCTATAATCAATCTCCCCCCCCCCGCCTCCTTCACAAAGTCTAATCAATTTAAATATTTGAACACATCACGGTAGTAATAACATACGAACTTCATTAGGAACCAAGTTGTTCTCAACGTAAGGGAGTAGATTTTGACAATGGACCGATATCTTTTTTTAGAATTGTATTCAGATAATGTGACGCACCTCTATTCAGAGACTAATCAATTTATGACGATCTATCTACTAATTAGTCATGGTATGGGTGGCAGAGCAGAGTAAACCGCGCGACTGTCGTAGTGAGAGTCCCTGGTTCGTTCTTCAGTGAGATTTTAGTCTGCATCAAATTGACCATTCCTTTCATATTTCTTATTACAAGACTTTATTTCACTACTTACATTTATTATGTGTAAGTGTAGTGCCATGTGTAGTATTGCGATGTGTAGCATTGCAATGTGTAAGAATTGCAATGTGTAGGATTGCAATGTTTAGCATTGCAATGTGTAGTATTGCAATGTGTAAGAATTGCAATGTGAAAGAATTGCAATGTGTAGAATTGCAATGTGTGGTATTGCAATGTGTAGTAGACATCGGACAAAACATTGAACGAGGTTATGTATATTATAAACGTATACTAGCTGTAACCTGCAAAATCTTTGCATAGAGTTATATCCCCTTAGGCTTGATCGGTAGGCTAGGTTATTTTTTGGTTTCGGGCAGATCCGATTTTTTTCATGATTGTATTTTAAACTGGAATACTGTTGTATTAATCTATTACTTTCGATTTAACGCAGAGCCTAAATCGCTTATATATATATATATATATATATATATATATATATATATATATATATATATATATATATATATATATATATATAGTATTATTGCATATTGAAACATTCGTAAATAACTGAGAAAAGATCAGCTATTAGAATGATTTAATGTAATGCCAATGCAAAGTTTGGTGTCTTATTGACCATTATTTAATATTTTAACCAAAGGTTTTGATAAAAAAAATTATACAAGTGAAAAATTATAAACAGAATATTCATTGGATATTATATTAAATAAAACAAATATATATACGAAAAAGATATTGTAAACGAATAATAACTAATAATAACTGACTGTAACACACTTACAAACAACCGATGTAAACTTTTTTAGTTATGTAGGTTAATGACAAAACGGTACAAGATGGCTAGATGCTTGTCCGTATATCTTCAAAAGTAACAGAACAACTTTTTCTAATAAATGTCACGTTATTTGTGAATAAAATAAAATAAACAACTATACACTAACGTCGCGCATAGTAGTTTAATTGAATAAACAACAAAGTATTGGAATATTGGCGATATTACATTGAAGTTAATGCAAAGATAAAAAACATTATTACAATTACAATATACAAATATGTATCAATTATTAAATCATAAACACTTGATAAAAACCAAAAAAAAAAAAAAAATACAAAAAAAATTCTTCTTCAATCAAAAAAAAAAAAAGAACCGTCTCAAATCATAAAATACCCTTCTTTAGTAACAATAAATTACACCAACAATAAATTACACCAACAATAAATTACACAAAGTCCCTATAAAATACTCTTTAAAAAACTATTGATTAATACTGACTCCAGTGAGTTCAACATTCGCACTAATGAGTTGTATATATCCTCTCTCTATCTCTGAACTCTCTCAGTGATAACTGATGGCTAAGACTAAGTCTATATTAACCCGTGAGATCAAACTCGCTGTGTCCCTCAACAACTGGGAACTGCCATACAGGCTAATGGCCAGCAAGCTGCCGGACTGGTCCACCCTGTGGTCCGCAATGTTATCAAAATCATTGAAAAGAATGTAATTTTGGTACTCTTAAGGCAGGACCGACATTTATATTAACAATCTATCACTCAGTCTTCATTATGATATGTGTTTGACTGGATGAAGCAGTATCTGCATTCATTGTTGTTGAAGACACTATTAGAATCCAGGGGCATGGTGCCCGAAAATGATAGTAAGCACGCAATGGGAGTTGAAATTAGTGATCTATTTTTTTTTAGCGCATCAACAATAAATCTTTTTTTAAATTATTGGGGGTCTTCACGGTGCCCTTGACTATTTTAAAAGTCCCGCATGTTTTCTGAGTACAGGCTACAACTCAATCGTCCGGTTCTTTTCTTTCAGTGCTACCGCACACATAGTACCGTACCAGTGGTGTTCCTTGCCATCTGCTACAGTGAATGATGACCCCTGAAATGTTAACGTGGTCTCCCTTGGAATACCTACTCGACAACACGTCATCTCATTTTATAGAGCATTAAAGGTAGAGAGCTGCACGGGAGTTAAAATCACACCCAGTCCCACCCACTCCCGCGTTTTCAAAACCAGTCCCACCCGCTCCCAAAAGAAATTCCCCCCAGTCCCACCCGCTCCCGCGAAAATTTTTCCCAATCCCACCCGCTCCCGCGAAAATTTTTCCCAGCCCCCACCCGCTCCCGTCAAAAAATATTCTTACTACTCATAAAAAATTGTTTTAAAATTTGTTTGTAGAAATCCTCTCGATAAACATTTAAGATAATAAGTAAAATAAACAGTTCTACAGTTTAAGTTCTTGTAAAAATAAGAGGTCATTAACACTTTCTGGAGATTTTTTTCATTCTCCACAACATTACCCAAATGCCTAAAACAGTTGTGGCATAAGGCAAAATCTCATTAACAGGAACATTCCCATATTTTGCACCAATGTTTATCAACTTTGCAGCCGATTCTTGGAAACCAGAGCCTTCGACAAATGAAAAGGACCTGATGTCTTTAGCGCACATTGAAACAATGGTGTTTGTGATTTCTATTTAACCCGAACTGGACCTGTTTAACAATCTTCTTTTGACATGGAATGAAGCTAGTCATTGATGTAATTTTTAGAAATGGTGATCTGTTTTTACAAAACTCGAGATGCTTCCACATACCATTCGTACCATCGCGTGCCTTCCAAGTTATAATGGTATCGCATCTTGTACATACTGCGAATGGCACATCCTCACCATCCAAGAGCACACGAATGAAACTTTCCCAAATATTGCTCTTACCATCTTTATTTACGTAAAACTGAATATGCTCGCTTTTTGCGTAGATTAACTTTTGAATGTTTGCTTTATTATCCATTATTTGAAAATTAAAAACGAGAATTAGAGAAGTATGTCTGTCTGTTTCACTCTTATTTGCTCGCTCCTTTGTCACAACTCAAAAAACCAATCAAACTCGAGGGTTGTTAGTACAACGATTTATTAACATAAATGTACATCAGAAATTCATCAGAATACAAAAGTCCATAAATGAATACACTTCAATAATTCACTCTGCCTCAACTCTTACTAACTAGAGATCTCTAAAACTCCTCATAACTACTAATTTCTCCTAACTTCTCTTAATTTACTAATGTCCGAATCCAGCCCCTATTTATACCCCAACGTCCGTGCCCTAATTACCCTAGGTACGTCACAATCCCTTCAGTATTTTCCTAACTATCTAATCTTTCTAGGAGCGTCACCTGGTCGTCATTGTTAACCCTACTAGCCTGTCCGACGTCGCCTCTCGGTCTTCACACCTTTGCTGTCTATTATTCTATTGTTTCCCCACTTGTCCTAAGTCGTCTGTCAACTTGTCACCCTTATTGGTATTACTCCTAACTCTTAGATATCTATTATATTAAAACGTCAAAGGGGATAGTCTCTGTCTCTAAATCTATTCTAGCGTTTTGACCTAAATACCAAGAATGTCAAGGAAAGGCCTTGAACTAGGTGTGTATCATACATCACACATCATCCCAAGATCATCCGTGCGATTTGATTGATTCATCAGAAGTCTGCGAGAGTCTCAACTCAAACAAAACCCAAACCCATGGGACTCCCGCAAAAACAAAACCCAAACCCACGGGACTCCCGCAAAAACAAAACCAATCCCATGGAACTCCCGATAAATTTATTTCCAATCCCGCGGGAGTCCCGCGAATCCCAATCCCGTGCAGCTCTCTAATTAAAGGACAGGGGCCTCATCCATTTGTTCAGGCTGCACTACCTACGACGGCCCTTATATTTTGTAAAGTTCCGCGTCAAGATTCCAAACATAAAATTTCCTATGCTGGATAATTTTCCAAGGAAAACATTACATTCTTATACCGAGGTAATATGGATTCTTTTTTTATTTAAAACAGGTAGTTGGCGGTGGGTGTGGGTGGAGGAAGATATTTATAAATCTCAGCCCTCATGTATAAAAAAAAAACCGAAACAAACATTTCAGATTTATCAGCACTAGAAGATAAGGGTTAGGCAATCCTACATAACTGTTTCTCAAATTGTAGATTTGGTGGGTAGAGAGTTGATTTGAAGTTGTTCGTCGAAAATGATTAAATGATGGAGAATAACCTTATTTACATATTTATTTACATATTTATTTACATATTTTCTTTAATGTATCACTTTTTTTATTCGTTAAAAAAAGCGGTCGCGAAAATTTAAAACGGCTTCTTAATGGGATCGCAAATCTCAAAAGCTTGATAACTATTTTCTAGACTGAATTTAAAATCTTTAACTCCAAAACAAATTCTTTTTTATGGAGATACGTAGGGGAGATAAGAGATAAGTAAACTCATTTAATGGTACTTTTCATTTATCTATCTGTACATCCAGTAGTTTCTTATGACCTGCGTTGTACTTAAATTCAGATAATAATGTATTTGTTACTAATTTGACTTCATTGTGGATATTATTTAAATTTAAATACAGTTTCATTATCTCAGAATGTTTGTACGTCAATCGATAATATCAAGGGCGTAAACAGCCCTGGTGTCGTCATAGGCGGAATAAATCCGTCATTTCGTATGGTTGTCCACCGCTGGTATAAACGAGCGGTGTGGTTATGTGTCACACTTTCAGCCACATGCGTGACTTAACTTTCATTTTTCTCGAAATATTTCATTTGTATCCCCTTTATATGTGTAGATCAATACACATATGCTTATCGATGGGTCACCAACTCTTTTTAGAATTATCGGCACTCAAGGCCAACAGCGTACCATTGATATCCCGTATTACAGGTGAATAGAGGCAACACTAAGTCGCAAACATTCAGTTTAGACGAACAGATTCCAACAAAAGGACACATTGAAACGTTCCATAAGTCAAAAACTTATTTGTTTGGAAGATTCTATTTGGCAACATTCAGATAACGTGGACCATTTCGTTAAGTCGAATTTCAGGTTTGGCGATCTCATAGTGTTTGTTTAGGTCGTAATAATACCAGCCCTATTGTTTTCGACTGTATTTGCGTTTGTGGACAATTAAATACTGTAAGTGTACACTGAATTGGTGGATAGACTTTTGAAACGTTTATAATGCTTGTGTGTTTTATATAAAGACAGACATTGCATTTTATGCTTCACATGTGTTAAAATATTTTGTCCTTATCAAAAAATGATAGAAAGAAGAATGAAAATAAAAATTAGAGTTATCTACTAGTGTCTTACCAGTTTGATTCAGTGATCTGTAATTAGCTATGTGTGTACTATGAACACTAAAATATTATCTTAAATCGCCAGTCCGTTGTATCGCATTTATTCATATTTCTGTGTTTATCAAATACGTCTCGGCTTTTTTATGTTGTGTAAGTGGTTGTAGATGTGTGACTGATGTGTCAGCATTTGAATTATCAATTGTTAGTATGTACATCTCAATTTGTGCTGTCTTTTTTTATTGCATGACATCCTAAGATTTGTAGCTCTTTTGAAGCTCTTATTGAAATAGAACCTGGCACTATTCAATGTTCATAAAATCTAATAAAAGTAACATTTTTTTTAATTGTTTCCATTTTTGTAATTTGTATCATTAAATTACATTCTTCGTATACAGTAAATAATAGTATAAACAATTACATCTCCCCTATTAATTTTACTATTTTTTTTTAATTTGTATTGTACCGTAAGTTAACGTCTAGACATTCCATAATCAATTACACAACACCCACCCACCCCTTTTCACAAAGCCTAATCAATTTAAATGTTCGAACACATCACGGTAGAAATAACATATGAACTTCACGAGGAACCAAGTTGTTCTAAACGCAAGGTTTAGATTTTGACATGGGACCGATATCATTTTTAGAATTGTATTCAGATAATGTGACGCACCTCTATTCAGAGACTAATCATTTTATGACGATCTATCTACTAATTAGTCACGGGAGGGGTGGAAGATAGTAGTAAACCACGCTACTGTCGTAGTGAGAGTCACGGGTTCGTTCTTCAGTGAGATTTTAGTCTTCATCAAATTGACCATTTCTTTAATATTTCTTATTATAAGACTTTGTGTCACTACTTTCATTTATTCTGTGTTAGTGTAGTGTTATGTGTAGTATTGCACTGTGTAATATTGCAATGTGTAATATTGCAATGTGTAATATTGCAATGTGTAGTATTGCAATGTGTAGTATTTCTATGTGTAATATCTCTATGTGTAATATTTCTATCCTTAATATTTCAATGTGTTGTATAAACATGTCCAGCAGATTGTAAATTACTCTCTATTGGGGGGCCTCTATAGGTAGCTGATTGGGAACAATCTTTCCAATCTGTCTAAATCCAGCATTGACTTGAAACAAAGATCTGCTCTATAGAACCAGACAATCCAATGGTGCCGTATGTATTAAAATATGCGTCGACACAAGGATCAATATGGCAGCGGTGCGACCTTGTTGTTGATTGGATGAATGAATGCCGGGTAATTCAATTACTGTGACCACAGTTGTTATTTTTTTATGGATAGGCGAATTAGTCAATGACCTAGTTTAACCAAAGGTTTCGATTAAAAAAAATTATATAAAGGAAAAATTATAAACAGAATATTCATTATTAAATTAAAACAAATAAATATACGAAAAAATCATTGTAAACGAATAATAACTAATATTAACTGACTGTAGCACACTTACAAACAACCGATGCAAACTTTTTAGTTAGATAGGTTGATAACAGAAAGATACAAGATGACATGAGGCTTGTCCCTGTATCTTTAAAAGTAACAGAACAATTTTTTTTTTATAAATGTCACGTTATTTGTAAATAAAATAAAATAAACAACTATACACTATAGTCGAGCATAGTAGTTTAATTGAATAAACAACAACAGTATTGGAATAATGGCGATATTACATTGAGGTTAATGCAAAGATAAAACACATTATTACAATTACAATATACAAATATGTACCAATTATTAAATCATAAACACTTGATAAAAACCAAAAAAAAAAAAAAAATACAAAAAAAATTCTTCTTCAATCAAAAAAAAAAAAGAACCGTCTCAAATCATAAAATACCGTTCTTTAGTAACAATAAATTACACAAAGTCCATATAAAACCGTTCTTTAGTAACAATAAATTACACAAAGTCCATAAAAAACCGTTCTTTAGTAACAATAAATTACACAAAGTCCATATAAAACCGTTCTTTAGTAACAATAAATTACACAAAGTCCATATAAAACCGTTCTTTAGTAACAATAAATTACACAAAGTCCATATAAAATACTCTTAATAAACTATTGATTAATACAGACTCCAGTGATTTCAACATTCGCACTAAGGAGTTGTATATATCCTCTCTCTATCTCTGAACTCTCTCAGTGATAACTGATGGCTAAGACTAAGTCTATAAAAGCCCGTGAGATCAAACTCGCTGTGTCCCTCAACATCTGGGAACTGCCATAAAGGCCAATAGCCAGCAGGCTACCCGACTGGTCCACCATGTGGTCCGCCAGCCCGGGGCACTCAAAAAGCACGTGATCCACGGTTTCCTCAACTTCTCTGCAGTGTCGGCGAAGGGAGTCGACATTGGACCTCAACCTCCCAAAGTACGAAACTGGACAATTAGTGCCTGCTCTGTCCTCCTAAGCCCACACCACTGGTCAGTCTATACTGACACTTACATTCTTAACTTACTTAACAGGCATGGTTAATGCCTATTCCCAACGGCTATAAGAAGATTTGAATAATCATTTCCTT
Source organism: Bulinus truncatus (assembly GCA_021962125.1). Classification (NCBI taxonomy): domain Eukaryota; kingdom Metazoa; phylum Mollusca; class Gastropoda; family Planorbidae; genus Bulinus; species Bulinus truncatus. The sequence continues at coordinate 1,099,728 of JAGDYQ010000095.1, forward strand.
GGTTAAAAATACGAAGTATTTTATGTTATAAACTATTGACATTTAATGCTATAAAGCTATCAGTATTATGTCACAACCCAATTTGAACAACTCGTGGTCTAGGGGTACATTGGCGAGAGGTTCACCCAGGTCCCCGTAGGTTGGACATGCACATTAACATTTGTATATATATATATATATATATATATATATATATATATATATATATGACATATACAATCAATAACTCTGTATAAATAATAAAAAATAATAACATTAATACCACTTTATAACTGACTATACAGAAAAAATACAGGATTTCTGGGACGATTTGCATCACCCACAATAGTATTACATTCAATAAATAGACTAAATTTTAATAGATCAGTTATTACATTATACTGTCAGGTGGTCTCTCAATCCTGGGCCGTCCGGGTCTCAAATGCCTCCAGAACGTCTAGATGTCAGGGTTGTTACGGTGCACTTCTGGCAGGGCCATTTCACGTCCGATACGACTTAAAGGTTACTTCCAGATTCAGGGCCTACATGTTACAAACAACATCATGTACGATATGACTACACAATGCTACTTCGATATTACAGTATACAACGTATTGTCTAGATTATACAACATACCTCCAGAACGATCAACCTATCACACACACATCAACATCTTCTTGTAAATACACCGGTTATATCAAATATGGTGACTGCATAATAAACACACACATCAAACATGTATGTAAATAAGCCGTTACATGGCATGGGCGAATGCAAAAAATAAACGTAACAAATCTATGCGTTATACGTCACCAGCGGCTGTTCACTAACAGAGCGCCACAAGTTTCGTTTTTATAACATGCGCACCAAGATGTGAACACATCCTTTCAAACATACTCCCTTCACCTACTCTATGATGTCTTGACAATTATGTATATATATATATATATATATATATATATATATATATTAGGGTGGTGCTTAGGAACCACTAAAAATTAAAACTTTGATTTCTTTAAGTCTCACCCTTTTAAATTGTTCCTTTGGATGTAGAAACATCTAGAAAAAAAATTGGTGCTGATATCTTAATATTTAGAGGTAGCTCAATGAAGCCAAATTTAGGTAGGCCACGTTCAACAAGTAAACAGATCACGCTTTTGGAATTTTTGGCTTTTTTAATCAAGGATAGTTTCTCAAACATAACATTAAACAGTAGAATGAATTATTAAACAAGCACAAACAATCCTGCATCTACAATATTATACCTGTAATTATAGTTCAATGTTATCAGTCCGATAAGAAGTCATTTTGACAATGTCTGTTTTTTAGTGTCTGGATAGGATTGTCGAATGCTGTTGAACAGTCTGCAGCAGGAACTGAAGTTGCTCCTCATCTCTGGTGAGGATTCCACTGTACTCTTGAATCAGTGCTACACCCCTCTCTGCATAGTCGTTGACAACCTAAATCTGCCGAACGGTCTCCAAAGATCGCCGATAATCTTCATGGATGGTCCACTCATCTGGGTCAGCATCCAGGAATCCAGTCTGAAGCTCCATCATGTCAAAGAATATCTTAGACTTTGGCGATACGAAGTCCTCGAGCTCCTGTTGTTGAAGGATTCCATATCAAAAGAGATTAGCTTGATGTCCTCTGGCTCCTCATTACCGCTTTCATTCATGGAATTTACCATGCGTCTTTTTGTTTCCGCCGATACCAGATCATCGAAGAATGCCAACCCAACCAATTCAGGGGACGGGTACCAGAGGTGCTTTGAAAACTTGTTGGATGCAGCACTGGAAACAGCTCTGTTGATTCCGGAGTAGCTGAGAATTGATTAGAGCAACAGCATATCATTGTATGGGGCAGCGGCTGCCAGATTAGCCGTGAACCAGGCTCTCATGTTGACACGTACAATAAAGATGCACAGCTCTTGACGACCTCTCTCTTCCTTGGTTGTCAGTCTGAATTGCCCTTTGAACATCCATATCTTCAGGCTGTACAGAACCTTCGACATCCAGCGAGCATGGTGCATTGTTCCAGGAGCAATGAAGTGCACTCCTCTTTCATGCACGACCCCAAGAAATAGCATAGCAAGTCCAAGGAACTCTCGATAATCACCTCTTGGCTGCTGCTCTTGAGTATGCTGCTGAGCAAATTCAATCAGAGAGTTGCGCATATCTTCTAGAGAAGTAGACACGTCTGAATTTGTCAGTGATGTTTCATAGTTTGCTCTGTCAATGAACTGCCAATGATCCTTGAAGCGTTTGAATAGCAGAAACCTCAGGATATGAAGTGGCACCTAGACAGACTTGGAAGACTGCGCCCAGAATCAGTTCCATAATGTGATGTTTGCAAGCAAGTGATAGAAGACATCGCTGAAGTTTTTGCTCCAGCAGGATGCAGGTACCACTAATCCGACCCGTGTTGGAACTAGTAGTATCAAAGCACATCCTCTGATCTTGTCACTAACACCCCAGCCTTGCAGAGCTTGAAAGACAGCTCCGGCCTGTGCAGCACCAGTTCCAGAAGGCAGTTTCGCAACAGTTAACAACTGTGATGCTCCTTTCCCAGAAACAATTACAGGAAGTATGTCGATACATTCTTTATTTGTGAGATCCGGAATCAACCTTCTATCCGAATGCACAATCATAGGATAATCAGATTGGCACGTTGCCAATATTTTCTAGGTGGTGTAGGTAGGCCTATACTGTGTTGCTAATAGTTTCTTTGTCTAGGCCTGCTAGGCCTGCTGTATATAAAATTACCACTTCCAGGCCTATTGACATGTTTTATATGTTTATTACAGCAGTGTAGGACAATACACATAACTTGAAATAATATTATACAGTGTCAAACACACAACAACAGTGCAGTACACTATGTTTTTTTCATCACGGTCCAATACTCCTAAACTTTGACGCCATTGAGCTACCAGTAAACATGAACTGAATACCGTAATATTTTATTTTAAGAGTTTCTATATAGAAACGAACAAAAATAGGGGGTGAGAGCAGAGACTTTTGAAAGTTCGTTTCTAAGCACCACCCTAATATATATATATATATATATATATGTATATATATATATATATATATATATTATTGTGATATTTTTATCTCCAAAAATGCCTCACTCTATCTTCATTGTGGCGTTTTTTGTTTTGATTCAATGACAATGTTTGTTTAATCTTTGCCTTGTTTGCTGTAGTAAACTCTTTCTTTTTTCTTTCAGACTCCTCTGTTATTCTCTGTTTTGCAATTCTTTTTTCAGCCTCTGTGGGCAGATTCTTAGTCAAGTTTTCTAAATCTTGCTCCTCAAACGACTTTCTTTTTTGGTAATATTTTGTACCAAATTCCTTAATGTCGTTTTTTATTTTTATCAAAGTCATTTCTCGTTCTTTTTTCTTATTCTCCAGCTCCAGTAATTTCTGTTCTTTTTGAAAGTCAATTTCCCTCTTTTCTTTCTGTAAGCGTTCTTTTGTCTCTTTATCCGTTTCCTTGGCAATAGCTTGCTCGATAGATTTTACCTTTGCTTCAAATTCAGATTCAATTATTTTATTTAATTTACTTTCCTGTTTATTAAGCTTCTTAAATTTAGCTTTCTGGTGCTTATATTCCATTTCAGTATTAGCCAATGCTTTATTCATAGCTCGTATTTCTTCCTGAGTTGATATTGAAATTCCTTGCACTTTAAGAATTTCTTCTGTGTTATTGATTTTATTTATGATGTCATTTAAAACCAACTTTATATATGTTATCAGACTTTTAAGTAACCCGGACTTATTGTGTTCCTCTATTAAGTATTTGATCAGTTTATCAACTGTTTCTCGAAGCTTCTTAAGAAAATCTAATTGATCCTCTATATGCTGCTCATTAATCCATACTTCCAACTGTAGAATAAAATGGATTTTTTCCAGCACAATTTGGCGAAGTTTTGGATCTTTTAGTTTTACTTTCGCTTTGTCCAACATTTTCCCGGCCATTTCAAAGTGAGAATCAACAAACGGCTGATGATCACAAGGCAATCGGTCAACAACTTTCAGTAATTTCTTAAGCTGATCTTTTTTCTTCTTATAGCTCTTTGTAGTATTATTAAATAAGACTATTCTTTTCTCGCATTCATTGTAAATGTATTTAAAAGTTTCATTGGTCTGTTCTTCACACCACTCTTTGAAGGTTTTATTTTTCTCCCGCCATTTTCTGTCAAAGTCGTCTCAACCGGTTACAACTATGATGCAATACTTTTGAATGAAATCACTCCCAAATATGAATTTCAACGTTTCAATGCAATCTCTCTCTTCCTTGGTGATACGGGTGGGGTACTTGATGACCAATAGAAATGCGTGGTATCCCCGGGTGTTTAATTTTATTGTATCCCGCATCTCTTGCAAAACTTTTTCTGCCGCCTCTTTTGTGTCAGTGATATCGTGGGTGTCAGCAATGCCAGGTCCGTCAACGACTTTAATGAAGCGATTTTTAAAATAAGTGGTTTCACTTTGTACTCTGTCTGTGACTGAATTGCACGCATCATCGGCTTTAAATACATTTTTCATCAAAATGGAATTTCCCGTTGAGCTTTTTCCAGTTCCCGTTTTACCAATCAAAAGAAGATCTACGTCAGTCATCCAGAAAGCCTAAAAATACAGAGGAGTAACAGAAATATACCAGAGGTATAACATAGGTATATCAAAGGTATAACAGAGGTATAAAAGAGGTATTATGAGCAAAGGAGAATTATAGTCAAAACATAAATTATAGTTAAGCATTAATTAGTATACTCGAAATGAATCTCCAACTGAATTTTGAACTGAATCTCAATCTCAGCTTTCCAATCTTGATTCATTATTAGGAAGTTTGAAGTTCGTTCGCTTTTGGCTAATATCAAAGTATATTATCTACACTATTAGGATCCTAGCCATTCGACGAACCTGGTTTAGGAGACATACCATGGTCTATGGGGAGAAGATCATTGGGGAATCTCCTGGCCTGAAAAACAAAGAACCTTTGACGACGGCGGTGTTACTGTGGTCAGTGAGGACTATCCGAGACCATAGTATTCACAGCTGGCGGTGGTGACGGATGTGGTCGGCACACAACACCCTTCCACTCTGTCCCACTCAAGAACACCTTCACAGCCTGCCATTCTGGCTCACAACACCCTCTTTTCTGTCCAAGCGTCAGGAAAAAACCCATGACTTGCCATTCATGCCGATAAGCAGTACACACACCCTGCTGGTCTGGCCATTCAATGCATATCTTAAAAAAACCCTTATATTAAATAAATTATAATCTTCAAACTTAAGAAATAGTCCAAATATTATTGTCGTATTATTACAAAATTATTATTGACATCAACTTACATCAAAATTTTCAATTCGTTCTATGACATTATAAAAATCTGTCTGTCTGAAAATAAAAAAAATAGACATTGAAAGTCGTAATCTATCTATCTATCTATCTATCTATCTATCTATCTATCTATCTATCTATCTATCTATCTATCTATCTATCTATCTATCTATCTATCTATCTATCTATCTATCTATCTATCTATCTATCTATCTATCTATCTATCTATCTATCTATCTATTTGTGAAGTTGAAACTTATAAATCAGTTTCCATCTGATGTAGTGAGATCGAAGTTAATTTATTAAAAAATGTCTGACGCAGAATCATTTGCACACAAAAATTATTATTTATTTACAGAGAAAGTATTGAACTAACAAGTTTGAAAAAAATGACGAGTTAAATATTAACATTATTTTTTTTCTCACGTCATAGCCTCGTTTTCTGGATCCGCTTCAGCCATTTTCCCCACGAGACTCAATTTTTAGCAAAATGATCTGAGAAAATAGTGTTAACATACAGACATATGAATATGTTAATGGAGCAGACAAAGTAATTTCTAATATATATATATTAAAATAGCAATAAACAAAATGCCAAATTTTTACAAAAATAGGCCACAAGATTGTAAATATTTAAATTGAAAGTAATACAAATTTTCGAATTTAAAAAAAAAAAAAGCAATAAAGTCAAAAATCTAAATTAAAGATAAACTTTAATTAAAAAAAAAATTGGTTATTTACCGTAGGCTACATGCAAATTCTATTTTTAACACACCCATCTGTATCTCGGTCTATATCCTGCAATACATCCTGCAATATTCGTATTTTTTTTTTCACTCAAGGTGTAAGGGTTATAGTTAATTATGGAATATAGTATCTCATTATTCGAGGAATACACAAATCAATAAATAACACAACCCTTCATACAACAGAGTTACCTAAACTGATGCACATAATTATGTGTTATTTGACATTTATTGCGTCACCTTTACACTATTGATGACATTCACGATGAAACAGAGACAGTTAATGTTTTAATGCTGCTAATTTTAAATATGGTAATATTAAGTAACTTAAGCACGATATGAAACATACTTTAACGAGTCAAGATAAAAATAGGTTTTTTTTAAATTTAAAACCAGCCTTTTTGGAATTTATATATATGCAATCCCTTACTTAGTTCTGAGATTTTTATTTTATTTTTTACTCATTTTTTTTTGTTTAAAAAAAATAATGAAATTTTTTCAAAATTAATTATTTAATCATGTATTGTCATACAGGAAGAACTTGTAATTACGCGTGTGTACTGCTGCTTTGACATACCAGCACGCGGTAATCTCGTGCTAGCATTGATCTCGATCTAAAACATGTGGAATTATTAATTCAAGGGAAGTTACCCATTTATTTACCCATTCATTAGCGCCGTTAGTCTTAGTTAGCACGGTTATATCCCTTACTTAGTTCTGAGATTTTTATTTTACTTTTTACTCATTTTTTTTGTTTAAAAAAAAATAATGACATTTTTTCAAAATTAATTATTGAATCATGTATTGTCATACAGCAAGAACTTGCATGATGTGGTGTCTCTTTAAAACTGCTACCAAAATTATTACTGCCGACACCACTTGCCACCAAAATTATTATCCTTAATACGTGTACCAAGTTACTTATGTGATATGCAGATTGACACCTCCAGGTTGACACATATTTACTTTTTAAGAAAATGACACTAGTGACGTTTCATGATTTATTATCAAACACCAACATAAGAAACAGTAACAAAATAAATCCACATAAAGAGAAAAAATATTCCAATTCTGATCAGTGGCATAGCTAGATTACACGTCACCCGAGGCAGTCCGTTCAAATGTCACCCCAGTGACCCCACACGACCCTATGCTGAATGGTTAGTTGTAGCTAAACTTTCATACATACTCTACCTCTAGGCTTTACTTTACTCTACTGACCGGTACGTTACTGCTTACATGTATGAGATCCAAGACAAATCCGAATCCAATACCACAAAACAAATAGTTCGAATCCAAAGATTTTTAAAATGCAACTGTTCACTTTCAGAACATCTTAATGCAAAACACAGCCCAATAGAATGTCCTAGAGAGAATGCCTTCTTGCTTTCATTGTGGCAAACAGGTCAATGACATCGTCAAAATCTATTTGTCTTGTAAGCTCGTGTTCAATGGACAGAACAGCCAGATACGACAATCTCGACTGGCTCATGGTTGACCGGAGGTAATTTTTTTTTATAAGTTTCATATTGGAGAAACTTCTTTCACACAATGGCACAGAAACACATATTGTCAGAAAGAATCTTAGAGTCAGCGTAAGATATGGCAATGATTCAACAAAGTCCCACTTGATAATAAACCGTAGGAATTGCAGTACAGTCTAGTGCTTGGGTTCCTCCAAGTTTGTTTCGGCTGCTTGGTGTCGCCGTGGAGTTTCTTGACAAAGGTCTTCTTCAGACAGCTCATCATACACGGCTGTGAGCTTGGTAACAGACAACTGTATTTCTACGTCGTTGGCACAAATAATATGGTCTGGCTGAACGGCAGAAATGTAAAAAAAATGCCATTCAATGCCTTTCCTTTTGTATCTAACTCCATATGAAAACGGTCCAGACACTCTAACATTGGTCTCTTGGTCTCCTGCTGCAATGACAATCCAGCATCCCTTGCCTCCTCTCCTGGTAATCTTATCTTTCTTATGATTCTCTTTTCTGTAGGAATATCAAGTTCTTCACATTTCGCAAGTGCATGCTGGACGGCATTGTCAACAACCTTCGTTCGATGCTCTTCCACAAAGACGTTGAGAGCGTTTAGTTTTGTTGCAGCCATGTCCACAGTAATACCTGGTGTTTGCATGTACTTCTGTGCTAAGTCGACTTCTTGTAAAACGTCATCCCAGAAAAACAAGAAAGAAATAAAAGTCGCAAATAGCTGGCAACAGATTGTGTGCAGCTCCTCTTGTCTCGACACTTTCTTCGACATCACACAGAGCTTCAATGGCTTCCACAAACTGGTTAAACTTCTGTATCACTTGCTTCACTGCATCAGCATGTTTACTCCAGTGAGTTGTGGACAGTCTCTTCACTCTTAGACCTGTGTATTTCACTAGTACATTCCAGCGATGGGTCGACATAGCAAAAAAGTGTACAGCGCATTAAGACTTTCAAAAAAACGTTACACATTAGCAAACGAATGTTTGCCACGAAAGCTCAAAGAATGATTGGAACAAGATACAAATATTGCCGTCGGATTAATGTCTTTGATCTATTGTTGCACACCACCGTGGATTCCAGCCATTGTACCCTTGACCGTGACATAACTGAATATTCAGTCCTTCGTTTTCTAGTTTCTCGAGGATAGTAGCTGTTTTACCTTTCAGATGAAAAAAATCCAAGGAATGACTCCCGCACTTCAAATGTACCACCGTTGATGTGTACATATCTAATTACGGTTGACATGTGATCTGTATGCAAAACGTCCGTTGTGCTATCAAAAAGTATGCTAAAGTACTTTGCATTGTTGATGCCAGAAACGAGTTTTCCAGTCACGTGTTTTACCAAAATAGAAATGAACTCGTTTTGTGTTACAGGTGCCATGTATGAACTTACTACCTGACTGTATGAACATACTACCTGACTGTATGAACATACTACCTGACTGTATGAACATACTACCTGACTGTATGAACATACTACCTGACTGTATGAACATACTACCTGACTGTATGAACATACTACCTGACTGTCTGTTCTTTGCTGGAGTCTGACAAGATGTACATGACCAGTATAATATCAATGGAAGCTGTTGTCTTTCGACGATGATATTATGCTGTCGTCGACGTTCTTTCATATAATTTGACAAAGCCATGGTCGTCATTTATTTCGAACATTGTTCGAAATAAATAATAAAAAAAAAATAAGAAAAATTACTCACCAAAAGAGCTGTACTCGCCCAGACGATATTTTTGACAAATTCGAAATATGTGACGTCATCACGGTCACATTACCTGTGTTGGTTGGGTTTTATCACAATTCCTTTTTTTTCAGACTATTTTCGCACCTTAGCCTGGCTGAAAAATTTTGTTGGAAGTGACATTGTGCCACCCTCCATATGCTGTCACCCGGGGCGGTCCGTCCTCTCGCCCCCCCCCCTTTAGCTACGCCACTGATTCTAATCACTTCTACATTTCTTGCACTACTTTCTCAAAAGAATTCTACTGTGTCAACACAGTCAACCTCTCACTGCTTCCTATCATCTCGATCCTTTTTACCCCTGGTCAGCAATATCACTTGCCCTCATTTATTCCACCATTAACACACTTTTCCATACTGAGTAGCCCTCAATACATGCAGTTAAAGGTTATAAAAGAATTAAGACACATGCACAATTTCAAGAAAATCTACCACACAATTATCGATTACAAATTTTTTCCAAAACAAATAAATAAAAAGAAGTTTTGAGTTAAGAAAAACGGTTAGAAGAATACGTTTTCATTCAATGATCTATCGTCTGCTTTCATGAGACTTCGATTTTTATTCAAAAATGCCCTAATGTCTTTCAGCGAGAAGAATTTCAATACAAAACTGTAGTACTGCAAAATGTAATTTTTTTCCGTTGTGAATGTAAGGTAGATCTTTTGAATGTCTCAGATCCAGAAAAATTAGACATATAGTGGATACTCATATACAAAGAAGTTAAATTATATATTTTAGATCAAATGCGCATTTTATAAAATTGATAAAAGAACAAAAAACGGCAATAACAATGAAGGTAGCGAATAGTGCCTCATTCACTTTGGTTATTTGTACAAAGTAACAGCTTATCAGAATACAGTTCTATTAAAAATAACAACCTTTATTTCACAATAAATTATCTGTGTTTCATCTGTCTTCTGTCTGTGTTCTATCCGTTTTCTATCTGTGTTCTATCTGTGTTTCATCTGTCTTCTATCTGTTTTCTATCTGTGTTTTATCTGTGTTCTATCTGTGTTGTATCTGTGTTCTGTCTGTGTTCTATCCGTTTTCTATCTGTGTTCTATCTGTGTTTTATCTGTGTTCTATCTGTGTTCTATCTGCGCAAAGACGGCAGTTTTATGTCTACATTTAAAACTCAATATACATTTCTATCATTCTTTTTTTTTCTAGAAAATGTCACCAAGGAAAAGTGATCCTCAAGACGACCCTGACAATGTCCTCTAGTTGAGTACGGATTGCAACTCAATTGACTGTGGGGGCACACGTACCATCACACAAATTACCGTACCCATGGGGTCCCCTGCCATCTGCTAATGACGGCCCTGAATTTGTTAACGTGAGCACCCCTGTACATTCCCACTCGCCAACAGCTACCTTATTTTACATAACATTAAAACACACAAATAGCCCTATGGGCCGGGGGTCTCTTGCAAGTGTTTAGGTAGCACTACCAGCGACGGCCCTGATAATTTGTATAGCCCCGCGTGCTACCTATTGTGTACGGGCTGCAACTCTTTCGCGTGATGGTTTACTTATTTTTCAGCCTGACAGGGGCAGATGACACCGGTGGGGACATTTCACAATTTGGGTTGCAAAATTCAGACGCAACGGCCTTGATATTAGTTATATTTTAGCTTAGGTACCAACTCTTTGTCAGATGATATCAACTCTTTGTTAGATGAGATCAACTCTTTGTCAGATGATATGAACTCTTTGTTAGATTATATAAAATCTTGATTTTTTTCAAAATAATATTTTGCTCGTGAACTTATTAATTATTTTAAAAAATGAAGTTCATTGCGATGGCTTAGTTCTAAGCAGTTAAAAATAAAATCAATTAATATCAAATGCATAAAAAATGAAAACGAACGAACCTTTTCAATACAACAGCTCCTGAGATGAAGTTTCACGCTTGAGTAGATTTGTTATGGTATACACTTCAGTTAGGAACACGTGACTAAGTAGTCAACAGTTAGTCATGGTACCAAGAATAGCTTTTACTATTTTTGATAATTTTCCAAGAAAATCATATTTTCGAGGTAACATTGATATTTTTTTAAATCGTGTAATTGACGGTGAGTGTGGGTGGGAGGGGGGGGAGGGTATGTTGAAATCCCAGCCCTGACATAAAAAAAAAACATTTCAGATTGAATAGCAATACTACAAGAAAAGGGTTGGTTAGTGTGACGAGCTAAAGTAGATGTAGAGACTGAGACAACCCTTCGACGTTTTAATATAATAGATATCTAAGAATTAGGATTAACACGAATAATAGAATAGTAGACAGCAAAGGTGTGAAGACCAGGAGGCGGCGTCGGACATGCTAGTAGGGTATCAATGACGACCAGGTGGCGCTCCTAGAAAGATTAGATAGTTAGGACAATACTAAAAGAGACTGTGGCGTACTTAGGGTAATTAGGGCATGGATGTTAGGGGTATAAATAGGGGCTGGATTCGGACATTAGTTAGTGAGGAGAAGTTATGAGAGGAGTCGGGACAAGAGTTAGAGAAGAGAGATAGTTACGAGAGACAGGAATTTTAGTTAGTCAGAGTTGAGGCAGAGCAAATTACTGTGTATTTAAATGTGTATTCGTTTATGGACTTGTTGTATTCTGATGTACATTTATGTAAATAAATCGTTGTACTAACAACGCATCGAGTTTGGTTGGTTTTTGAGTTGTAACAAAGGAGTGAGCAAATAAGAGTGAAACAGACAGACATTAAGCTAAATTGACATCTCTACGTTCGAATTAAAACGCACAACTCATAACATAAACCAAAGGGCCTGAGACGTTTATAGAGCATAACCAAAGAGCACGTAACATTTATGGACTAAGAGAAAAAGGACCCGTAACATGTATGAAGTATATAAAAAGGACCCGTAACAGTTAGGTAATTCTACATGACTGATTCTCAAATTTTGAATTTGGTGGGTATCCCAAATTTAAACGATTACCTGACCGAGACTTTGGATCTTTTATTTAACCTATTTCTTTTTTTTGTAAATAAAAGGGGTCGCGAAAATTTAACAGTCGTATTTGTGGGTCGCGGGTCTTAAAAGTTTGATAACTTTATACTAAACTGGTTGTGAAATCTCTGAACAAATTCTTTTTTATGGAGGTACAGGGGAGGGAGGGAGATAAGTGATATTTTTCACGTATCTGTTTATACATCCGGTTGTGTTGCATGCCAAGCGCTGTAGTCTAATGCGCATATTGAGAAGGATTTTAAAAAGTTGCCGTCTCATATCCGTGCTGAAAATACCCAAGAGATTTTATTGCTGCCCGTCGATGGGGCGAAACATATGTCCAGCCATGAATCAATGTAGTCCTCTCCACCACCATGGAAACAGCCAAGTAACGAATGTTTGTCAACACCATGGAAACAGCCAAGTAACGAATGTTAAATATCAAATGTAGTCATGTCTTTTTTTTTTTTTTGAAAACATGTTTAATTAAATGTTGTGGCATTGCCCCTGTAAAAACGTATTTTCCCCCTGTAAAGACTTATTTCACATCATCGTGGTCTCAGTTCACGGGTTCTGTCAACTTGGTAGGTACCAATACAATATAAAGACCTAAGAATTATTTATTATTCTATTACGACTAATACTGACAACTGTAAAGCTATATAAATTTAACCTTGCCGTCTGTGTCACATGAGTCTTTCAGTTGATATTAATATTAACGTCTTCCATTAAAAAGTTACTTTTTTATAAATGTTCTTTACATGTATTGGTTAAATCTGGCTTCATGACCGAGGTTACTATTTTAAGTATTAACAGTTGGAAAAAAAAAACACCAAGGAATGTATCTCTTTTAATCACCATGGTTGGCTACCACTGGTATAAACGAAAGGTGATTCTGTTTGACACTTTCAGCCATATCCGTGACTAAACTATTTCTTTATTTTTTCCCCCCTTTATATGTGTGGATCAAAAGCAAAGTGCTTATCGATGGATCAATAATTCTTTAAAAATGATCGTCAGTCAAGGCCAACAGGGTATTGTTGATATCCTGCTGTACAGGTAAATAGAGACAACACTAGTTGGCAAACGTTTAGACTAGACGTACAGATTCCAACAAAAGGACACATTGAAACGTTCCGCTAGTCAAAAACTTATTTGTTTGGAAGATTCTATTCACTAACATTCAGATAACGTCCAGTTTATTAAGTCAAATTTCAGGTTCGGCGATCTCAAAGTGTTTGTTTAAGTTGTAATAATACCAGCCCTATTGTTTTCGATTGTATTTGTGTTTGTGGACATTTAAATACTGTAAGTGTACACTGGATTGGTGGATAAACAGAGTGCCCCATGACTTTTGAAATGTTTCTAATGCTTGTGTGTTTTATATAAAGACATACATGGTATTTTAAGCTCCACTTGTGTTGAAAACATTGTGAACTTAACAAACTATATGTATATACAGATGATACAAAGAAGAATGAAAATAAAATTAGAGTTATCTGCTAGTGTATTACCAGTTTGACTTCGAGATCTTTAATTAGCTATGTGTGTACTATGAACAGTAAAATATTGTCTTAAATCGCCAGTCCGTTTTATCACATTTATTAAAATTTCTGTGTGCTTATCACATACGTCTTTTTTGTTATGTAGTGTACATGGTTGAAGATGTGTCAGCATTGAATTATCAATTGTTAGTATGTACATCTCAATTTGTGCTGTCTAAGAAACGGAAATTTTTTTATTATTTCTATTTTTGAAATTTGTATTGCTAATTTACGTTCTTTGTATACAGTAAATAATTTAAAATAAAAACAATTACATCTGATCTCTTAATTTTTCTTTATTTTTTAATTTACCGTAAGTTAACGTCAATATATTCCTAATCAATCCCCTCCCCCCTTTCTCAAAGCCTAATCAATTTAAATTTTCGAACACATCACGGTTGTAATAACATACCAACTACACAGGAACCAAGTTGCTCTAAACGCAAGAGTCTGGCAATGGACCAATAGCTTCTTTAGAATTTTATTCAGATAATTTGGGATGTCGACACGCCTCTATTCAGAGACTAATCAATGTATGACGATCTATCAACTCATTTGTCAGCAGACGGGTGGCAGAGTGGAGTAAACAGCGCGATTATCGAAGTGAGGATCCCTGTTAAAATGAGATTTAGTCTCCATCAAATTGACCATTTCTTTCATATTTCTTATTAGCAAGCACGTTATTTCATCAATTACAGCCATTCTGTGTAAGTGTATTGCTATGTGTAGAATTGCAATGTGTAATATTGATCGCTATGTGAAAAAATGCGATATGTAATATTGCTATGTGTAATATTACTACGTGTAATATCGTACAAAAAACTGACAAAAGATAAACTTTAAAATGATTTATAATGCTACACAAAGTTTGCATCAAACTGACCTTTATTCAAAGTAGTACTAAATGTTCTGATAAAAAAGTTATGTAAGTTAGACATTGTATTAGATACAAGATTAAAAAAATACAAATAATCATAAAAAAACACATTATAAACTAAAAAAATTAATAATAACTGCCAGTGTGTGTGAAGTCCGTTTAAGGATGAGATGAAATCCCTTAGATCCTATAAATCACTAGTGGGACGGTTTTTATGGTGCCCTCCTTTCAACCCCACCATAGCCGATAGTGCAATGGTCATGGAGTCACCACGCGAGATATATCGGGAACTTAAAGACCTGAAAAATTTTCTTGGTCCTCATCGGAGATCGAACTAGATACCTTCAGGTCGACAGTCGAGCACTTTACCACACGACCATCCGATGCAAACTTTTTAGTATGTTGGCTTTGTAACAAAAAGATTTTGTTGTACATGTGACATTCTTTGTGAAGAAAAAAAACAGCTGTACACTTAAGTTGCGCGTAGTAATTTAATTGAATAAACAACAAAATAGTGCGTAATTGACGATATTACAATGAAGTTAGTGTACAAATAAACACCTAATTATAATATAGATATCATTACCAATGTGATTAAATGATAAACACATTGTGAAAATTAAAAAAAATTCAACGAAAAAAAAAGAACCTTATCAAATCATAAAAAACTTTAAAAATATTAATACATTACACAATCACCCTAAACCATTATAAAAATACTTAATAAACAATTCATTAATATTAACTCCGGTACATTCAACATTTGATCTAAGGGAATGCTTAAGTTAGACTATCTCATTCCTAACTAACTTTACATATACGTTAATTGTCTATTCCCAACAGCATTAAGAAGATTTGAATAATCATTTTCATTGGTTCAAAATATTGTTATAAACCATTAACATTAAGTACTATAAAGCTATAAGTATTATTCATATAATATTATTCTGATATTTTTATATCACATATTTCCTTACTCTATCTTCATGGTTTCGTTTTTTGTTTTGATGCAATGAAATTGCTTGATCAAGCATTGACTTGTTTGCTGTATTGAACTCTTTCTTTTTCTTTCAGACTCCTCTGTTATTCTCTGTTTTGCAATTCTTTTTTCAGCCTCAGTGGGCAGATTCTTAGTCAAGTTTTCTAAATCTTGTTCCTCAAGCGACTTTCTTGTTTGGTAATATTTTGTACCAGATTCCTTAATGTCGTTTTTCATTTTTATCAAAGTTATTTCTCGTTCTTTTTCTTATTTTCCAGCTCCAGCAATTTCTGTTTTTTGAAAGTCAAGTACCTTCATTTCTTTTTGTAAGCGTTCTTTTGTCTCTTTATCCGTTTGCTTGGCAATCGCTTGCTCGATAGATTTTAGCTTTGCTTCAAATTCAGATTCAATTATTTTATTTAATTTACTTTCCTGTTTATTAAGCTTTTTAAATTTAGCTTTCTGGTGCTTATATTCCATTTCAGTGTTAGCCAATGCTTTATTCATAGCTCGTAATTCTTCCTGAGTTGACATTGAAATTCCTTGCATTTTAAGAATGTTTTCTGTTTTATTGAATTTATCTATAATGTCATTTAAAATACTCTGTGTATATTTTATCAGACTTTTAAGTAATCCAGACTTATTGTGTTCCTGTAATAAGTATTTGACCAGTTTATCAACTGTTTCTCGTAGCTTGTTAAGATTATCAAATTGTTCATCAATAGGCTGATTTTTAATCCATTCTTGCATTTGTAGAATTAAATCGATTTTTTCCAGCACAATTTGGCGTAGTTTTGGATCTTTTAGCTTGACTTTCGCTTTGTCCAACATTTTCCCGGCCGTTTCAAAGTGAGAATCAACAAACGGCTGATGATCGCAAGGCAGTCGGTCAACAATTTTCAGTAATTTCTTAAGCTGATCCTTTTTCTTCTTATAGCTGTTCGTAGTATTATTAAATAAGACTATTCTTTTTCGCATTCATTGTAAATGTATTTAAAAGTTTCATGGGTCTGTTCTTCACACCACTCTTTGAAGGTTTTATTTTTCTTCAGGCATTTTTATCAAACTGGTCTCCACCGGTTACAACTATGATGCAATACTTTTGAATAAAATCATTCCCAAATATGAATTTCAACGTTTCAATGCAATCTCTTCTTTGGTGATACGGGTGGGGTACTTTATGACCAATAGAAATGCGTGGTAACCCCTGGTGTTTAATTTTATTGTATCCCGCATCTCTTGCAAAACTTTTTCTGCCGCCTCTTTTGTGTCGGTGATATCGTGGGTGTCAGCAATGCCAGGTCCGTCAACGACTTTAATGAAACGATTTTTAAAATGGGTGGTTTCACTTTGTACTCTGTCTGTGACTGAATCAGTCGCATCATCGGCTTTAAATATATTTTTCATCAAAATTGAGTTTCCTGTTGAACTTTTTCCAGTTCCCGTTTTACCAATCAAAAGAAGATCTATGTCAGTCATCCAGAAAGCCTAAAAATACAGACGTATAACAGGGGTTTAATAGAGGTATAACAAAGGTATAATGACATATAACAGAGGTATGATATGGTATAACATAGGTATAACAACTGAACAGAGGTATAACAGAGGTATGATGAGAAGATGACATTGTATTCAAGTACAAGAGTTGTATTTTAGAATTGATTAGTATACAATGGAGATTTTGTGGCTTTTAATTAAAGACATGGTTACATTATAATTAATTGTGAAAATCTTGCAAGTTTAAAAAACAAATAAATAACATGATTAAGTCTGTTTCCTTTTTTTTAATAAGTTAATGCCTAGAACTTTTTCGCATATAAAAATACAACCATCGTTCTTATAAAACATAAAGCGCACTTACTTGTTTTATAAATCTATTATTTACTTTTGAATGTTCTGTAGTATTTCAATTACACAAACAGTAAAACATGTGATATTAAAGCAAACAGGTCACAATAAAAATATCGCTTTCATATTAAAGAATAAAATCCATAATATTTTTTTTTAATCCAACAAGGTCATGTTCATAGTTTATATGAAAGTTATATCTGGTCGTAAATAATAACAGTATGACGTAAGTATTGACTACCTCGCATTAAAAAGAGCGTTCTTTAAAAATACTGAAACTTCAATCTGAACATATAACTGAACCTCGATCTGAACTGAACGAATAACTGAACCTCGATCTGAACTGAACTTCGATCTGAACCTCGATCTGAACTGAAATTAGAAGTGAACCTTGATCTTAACCTCGATCTGACCTAAACAAATAACTGAACCTCGATCTGAACTGAAATTAGAAGTGAACCTCGATCTGAACCTCGATCTGAACTGAATCTCGATCTGAACTGCGATCTGAACTGAACTTCGATCTGAACCTCGATCTGAACTGAAATTAGAAGTGAACCTCGATCTGAACCTCGATCTGAACTGAACCTCGATCTGAACTGAACCTCGATCTGAACCTCGATCTGAACTGAAATTAGAAGTGAACCTCGATCTGAACCTCGATCTGAACTGAAATTAGAAGTGAACCTCGATCTGAACCTCGATCTGAACTGAACCTCGATCTGAACCTCGATCTGAACCTCGATCTGAACTGAAATTAGAAGTGAACCTCGATCTGAACCTCGATCTGAACTGAACCTCGATCTGAACTGAGCCTCGATCTGAACCTCAATCTGAACTGAAATTAGATGTGAACCTTGATCTGAACTGAACCTCGATATAAACCTTAGAGTAAACCTCGACCTTTGAACGTTGTAAAATAAATTACAATCTTTCAACCTAAGAGGTAGTCCAAAAATTAATGTCTATTTATTATAAAAAAAAGACTAATGTCAATTTATATTATGTCATCAACTTACATCAAAATTTTCAATGCGCTCTATGGTCTTATCAAAATCCGCCAGTCTGAAAATTAAAAAAAAAATGGACATTGAAACTCTTAAGCATTTTTAATGCACACACACACACACACACACACACACACACACATATATATATATATATATATATATATAATATATGCATATATATATTACGTTTGCTGATTAACTGCATTTAACGTGTAATTAATGCGATAAATAAATTATGCGATTAAATACTTTTAACGCAAACACCTAAATACGTAAAAATCGTTCCCAAAATTTGTTATTTCAGAATTTGCGGAAAAAAATAGAGAAATAGATCAGAAAAGATGAAAAATAAAAGCTAGAAAAAATACCAGAACGCATAAACTGTCACGTTTACATAAAATCGTAGCAGCTACATGAACTTGAAACAGTAAGATTTCCCTTTCTTTATTCTAATTTATGACCCTGAATGATACAATTAGTGAACATCTACAGTAGCGTGCTGCTAGTTTGATTGACAGATGTCATGGGTTTGAAACAATGGAACTTGTGTCAACTTTTTTTGGGACAAAGGGGTAACGGTGGTTGGGTAAGCCATAAGTGACGTCATCTTTGTGGGAAGAGATCCTCAGAAATGTAACTGGGTTGGGAAAGGAGAAAATCAAGAAAAAAAAACGGTTAATAAAAAAATGAGCAACTAATTTCTTGCTATATTATTATTCAATGAAAATAAAGGCACATATGAGATAGAAACGATGTGGGTAATTTTTTAGGGGGAGATGGGAAATGGAGGGGGACGGGTAAGGTAGGGTAACAAGAATAACGTGAGGTGAAGTGTAGTGAAATATGACAAGGAAGGTGGAAACAATGATTGACATACGTCATGAGTTTGGAACCTACATTCCGGAAAAAATACATGTTTGGCATTGCTGTTGATTAAAAAAAACTCGCCTCGCTTGACTATCGTAAATCAAACTGACTTTTTTATTATGACAATGTTGTGCTAAGATATAATGACAAACTAGTTTGAATACAAACGAATGTATTGTATTGTTTCGAATAAAATGTTCGTTAATTTGCCATACAATTTTTAATCATGCGTTAATTTCGTTAAATTGTTTTAATCCAACAGCAGCTCGTACCTATGTGTGTCTGTATACATTTAAACATTGATTTGGAAAAAATAGCGTATGTATTTGTTCCGACATTAAAAGATTTAATTTAATTTAATATTAAAATGAAGTCCTTACGTCATGGTCTCTTTATCTGGATACGCTTCAGCCATTTTCCCACCAAACTAACTTTTAACAAAAAGACCTGAGAAAATAATGTTAACATACATATATATAAATGTAAACGAAAATTCACCAAATAAACCAAGTAATTATAATTCCAATTCAAATTACATAATTGACAAAATAGGCCAAAAGAAAGCACATATTTAAACCGTACCTGGGCTAATGAATTCATAGACATCAAACTTTAGACCAAACTACAGAAATATTTGAAGTATTTCTTTCAAAATGTATATTATCAGTAAGGTAATATACATAAGACCAATAAAAAAAAGTAGTTAACATTACCTTTTCGTTTAAAAAATTATTATCAGATTTAGTTATAATAAGATAACAACTTATCATTAAACAGTTTAAAAAAATAACAGTCTCTTAGTCACAATAAATTATCTATGATCAATCTGTGTTTTATATGTGTTCAATCTGTGATCAGCCTGTGTTCTATCTGTCCAAGGATGGATTGACAGTCTAATACGAACTTTTACATACATATCAATATTTTTTTTTTCTAGATAATGTCATTGAAATGTGGCCAGGAAAGGGATCCCCAGTACGCTCCTGACAATGTTCAATGTCACGCAAGTCTTCTACTTGAGTAAGTACTGCTACTCTATTAACAGGTTCTTTTATTTCAGTGGGGGCACATGTAACATCACCTATATTACTATAATAATGGGGATCCCTGTAATCTTCTAATGACGGCCCTGAAATTGTTAACGTGGACGACCCTGGAGGTGCCCAATCGTCTACAGCTACTTTAATTTACATAATCTGTAACATTAAAGCCCACAAAATAAAAACAGGGTCTCTTGCATGTGTTCAGGTTGCAGTACCTGCGACGGCCTTGATAATTCGTATAGTCCCACGCGCCTACCTATTGTGTACGGGCTGCAATTTCTTAGCACGATCCTTAATTTTCTTTTCAGTCTGGCAGGGTCAGACAAGCACATGTTTATTTTACCGGTGAGAAACTTTCATGTGTTTGGGTTGCAACCTTCAGATGCAACGGCCTAGATATGAGTTAAAGTAAAAAAAGTAAAGTTCCCTTAACCCTAACGGGCCATCGGGGCAGATGAAGTGTAGAATTCATCTGTTTCTATAACTCTCGGCATATGAAGGGGTTGTGTGGTTAGCACAAAGCCCAAGCCGCCTTTACTCCCACAACTTAAAGTCCCATTTAAAGCTGGGTGGACTTGGGGACTATCACCAGGACCTGAAAAAATCCCAAGGTTCTCTAATGAGATTCGAACCCGGGACTCTCCGGTCGACAGTCGAGCGCTCTACACCTCACGACCACCCGTCCCGTATATATGAGTTAAATTTTCGCATAAATCAGCTCACTGTTAGTTTACATCAAACTTTAAGTTTTTCTAAAATATCTTAGAGCATTAACTTATATTTTTTAAAAAGCTTTTTACTTTAGATAATAAATCTTTAATTATAATTCAACGCATTTGCTAAGTTTTTAAGCAGTTAAAAGATGACTTACTTTATTAATATGCAGATAATAGGAAGAGAAAATTGAAAACGAGCAAACCTTTGAAAACAATACCTTTTGAGATTAAGTGTTACGACTGAATAGATTTATTGTCGTATATATACTTTAATAAGGAACATGTGACTAAGTAGATCACAATTGGTCAAGATACCAAATATAACATTTACTATGCTGGATAATTTTCCTAGAAAAATATAAAATTTTTATTTCTAGGTAATATGGACGCATTGTTTGGGGGAGGGAGGGGGTGGTGGAGTTATTGATAAATCTCAGCTCTGACCTAAAAATGTAGATACAGATAAAGATTGAATTTTGTTATCTATTTGACTTCGTGGTTGATATTGTTTACATTTAAATAAATTTTCATTATTCTACAATGTTTGGATGTTAATCGATTATATCAAGGGGGGGGGGTCAATTGCCCTAATGTCGTTTGGGGTGGAATTTAAACAATGTCGTCTCATATATCCGTGCCGAAAATACCAATGAGGTTATATTGCAGCCCGTCGATGGTAGCAAAGTAGTTCTCTCCGCCCCGCCCTATTTGAGCCACTGGAGTAGATCTCGATGCGCCCATGAATACTTTAGCTTTATCCTATTTGCGAACATCTCAGTTTAAAATTTTATTTTTCACTGGTCTGGTAAAAATCCTCCCAGCTTTCAATGGGTATCTGACATTAGTTTGAGAAGTGGGGCGTTGGTGACTATATGAACAAATGAATGTGATGACTACATGAAAAAATTAATGTGATGACTACATGAACAAATTAATGTGATGACTACATGAACAAATTAATGTGATGACTACATGAACAAATTAATGTGATGACTACATGAACAAATTAATGTGATGACTACATGAACAAATTAATGTGATGACTACATGAACAAATTAATGTGATGACTACATGAACAAATTAATGTGATGACTACATGAACAAATTAATGTGATGACTACATGAACAAATTAATGTGATGACTACATGAACAATTTAATGTGACGACTTCATGAACAATTTAATGTGATGACTACATGAACAAATAAATGTGATGACTTCATGAACAATTTAATGTGATGACTACATGAACAAATTAATGTGATGACTACATGAACAAATTAATGTGATGACTACATGAACAAATTAATGTGATGACTACATGAACAATTTAAAGTGATGACTACATGAACAATTTAATGTGATGACTACATGAACAAATTAATGTGATGAATACATGAACAAATTAATGTGATGACTATAAGAACAATTTAATGTGATGACTACATGAACAAATTAATGTGATGACTACATGAACAAATTAATGTGATGACTACATGAACAATTTAATGTGATGACTTCATGAACAATTTAATGTGATGACTACATGAACAAATAAATGTGATGACTTCATGAACAATTTAATGTGATGACTACATGAACAAATTAATGTGATGACTACATGAACAAATTAATGTGATGACTACATGAACAAATTAATGTGATGACTACATGAACAATTTAAAGTGATGACTACATGAACAAATTAATGATGACTACATGAACAAATTAATGTGATGACTACATGAACAAATTAATGTGATGACTACAAGAACAATTTAATGTGATGACTACATGAACAAATTAATGTGATGTTAATGTGATGACTACATGAACAAATTAATGTGATGACAACATTTAAAAAATGTGACGTAATTCCTCCATAGTTCAATATATGAAAATGGCTCCATCTTTTAAATTGTGATGTAATGGCTATATTGTAAATTGCAGTAAATATCGTAATTCTTTTTTGTTCATACATGTTGTGTTCCTTACATTTCCAAACGATTTGGGCAGATCAATACATTAACCAATAATTTCAGTCTCCACATTGTATTTTGTAATGTGTAAGATAACTATGAACCTGTAATCAATATATTATAACAAAATAGCTCGGTAACAAAGCTTAGCGTACTTACAGATGTAAAATAATAAGAAAGTAATACAGTTGTATTTTTTTTTCAGAAAAGGAACCAATTTTAAAAAAAACACAAATCATGGCTATTGATTCTTTTTATTCAGTTTTTCAGAATTGTGAAACAGAAGTCTTTAACTCTTGGACTTCCAAGTCTTTTCAAGCCTTGACACACTTCCGCCAGCAACATTATATTCACTTTGATATCAACTATATCTAACAAAAACATCAACAAAACACAACATAATAATAATAATTATCGACATTGTAATAGGAATAATAAGTAGTAACAACTTCAAGAGCTATAATAGGACAATGGTATGCCAAATTTGGCCCAACAACTTAATAATTAAAAGTCTTGGTGGGGCCCCTTCGTTTCAAGAGCTATGATGGGGCTGAATGAAGGGCCACCCATAAAAGCCGTCCCATTATTGGTTTATTGGACCTAAGGGATTTCTTCTCATCCTTAATCTTTTTTAAAAGAGAAGGACCCGGAGCACCAGTCATGACTCTTTACACTTTTAAATGAGTTTCTCAAAGGAATTATGACAGGAGAATGTAAGCTTCATCATGGACACCACTATGTTATTATTAAACCTGCTGGAAATGAATAACAGCTTTGAGGCGTTCAATGGATAGCAAAACTTGCATTCCCGACTGAACTGATTTATATATAACTAAACTTGCATGCCCGACTGAACTGATTTATATATAGCTATACTTGCATGCCCGACTGAACTGATTTATATATAGCTATACTTGCATGTCCGACTGAACTGATTAATTATCACAATATAATTATAAATATGAAACAACTCCAACAATGATAAGGGTATGATAAAATGTATTCCTTCTTCTACAACAACAACCGTTCGTTCGTCACGCTTTTTCTCACTTCCGTTCTACATGATCATGCATTTGGTGCGCTGTCACAGGGAATACCCTGTGACATACCCTCCACCTTTACAGAAACAATGATAATTGTTTTTTTCAACGATACACCCTATATCAAACAGTTATACCTTCCCAAGCAGTTATACTTTACCAAACAGTTATACCTTACCAAACAGTTATATCTTACCAAACAGCTATACTTTACCAAACAGCTATACCTTACCAAACAGTTATACCTTACGAAACAGTTATACCTTGTGAAACAGTTATATCTTACCAAACAGTTATACCTTACCAAACAGTTATATCTTACCAAACAGTTATATCTTAACAAACAGTTATACCTTAACAAACAGTTGGACCTTACCAAACAGTTATACCTTACCAAACAGTTTACCTTACCAAACAGTTAAACCTTACGAAACAGTTATATCTAACGAAATAGTTATACCTTACCAGACAGTTATATCCTACCAAACAGTTATACCTTACCGAACAGTTATACCTTATCGAACAGTTATACCTTACCAAACAGTATGCCACATTTTTATGCCACTTTTTATACCACTTTTTATGCCACTTTTTTACCACTTTTATACCACTTTTATAGCACTTTTTGTGCCACATTTATGCCACTTTTATGCCAGTTTATAGCCCAGTTTTTATGCCACGTTTCATTGTCAATGCACAAGACCTGCCCTGTTGTAACATTACCGCATTATAATGTCGTTTTTTCATAACATACTCACTTGGCACTATTGTGAAGAACCTGACGAGCTCCTTCTTGCTCTCTGTTGTTGAACGACTCCCAGGAAGCTGGCTGTTGATTTCAGAGCTAAATTGGTTTGTTGTTCCACTTTGATTTAGCTGGCTAATGTGGGAATTGATTTTAGTACAAGTTTAAATATAAAAAAAATATCAACTGCTCTTTTTTATGATGCTAATTTAATAGATTTTAATAGTAAGCCTACAAAAATACAAATAATAGCTACAATAATTGTGTAGAAATTCCATATAAATTTTACAGAAATTATAATTTCTTATAATACAGTGGGAGTGCCAGTTTGCAGACCTTGTTATTTAAAAAAAATTCTGCACTTGGTGTAGTTTTCAGTCTGTGCATTATTTAATTAAACAAAGCACTATACAGTAACCCTTTCATGCGTTTTTAAAGATAAGCGATTTTAAGTAGAAATTATTATATTTTTTTTTAAACTATAATGTGAAAGAGCATGAAATAAGACACAGATTTACTGGAAATTTAGACAAAATACATATACCATAACTATTGTATTGCTAACAGTATATTGGAAGTAATTGGTTCACTAACCAACCAGATATGTGATTGCGCAGAAAGGAACAGAGCGCGTGCCGGACTTGGCCCACGTGACGTAATTTACCAATTTTCTGTTCTAAACGATTCTACGGAATTATTTAATTCTTTGTAGTACATTTTAATATAAGCTTTATTTTTTTTTACAAAAAGTTTATATGTCTATATTTTAATCTTAGCCGAATGTGTTTGGCATTACCCCGAATCAAAGTTTTTAATTTAGGTAGACAATGTCAAAATTATCGAATAATATATATATATATTTTTCAAAACATAGACTATTTGTAATATGGCAAAAGTCAAAGTGTAACGTGTTTAGTATATTTCATAATACATTAAGTATTGACATAAATATAGAGTTGAACAAAAGAAAAGTTCAATATAGTAGTTATATTTAAGAAATACCTGGGTAAGGTTCGAACGTGCACCAACGTGGGTAAGTGACATAAACATAGCAGTGATGACAAGAGTGTTAACTGCATTTGAAGAACTTGTTTCGGATATGACTTTAGCAGGAAGAGTTACTGTTCTTGTATAAATCGATCTTCACTTCTTTTATACCCTATATTTACCCTATAAAACAAAAACCCCACAACAACATTGTCAGACATGTGAGATCGCCTTACACAAAAAGCTGTAACAATGAAAATTCCTAAAAATAGATACTTTAAAAATAGTCGCCAATAGATTCCAGGGGTTTAGGAGATTTACGATTATTTTCTTTTTACTTACAGACGAAAATAATCTAGTACGCATGGTAATTCGAACAAAGTCGAAATAACCTATGCCCCCCCCCTCGGGCGTTTCCTGGGGGAGTGTACAAGCATGAATAAAAATTTACGTTTCCAGTTTTTTTGTCGGAACGGGGAGGAGGGGGTTGCTGTGAAGTTGTAACAAGGGTTTGAGTTTTGTGCGGTGGAAAGATTGTAGAATGTGAAGCCGAGAAATCGTCGTATGTGAGGTGGACAGATTGTGGTATGTGAGGTGAACAGATTGTGGTATGTGAGGTGGACAGATTGTGGTATGTGAGGTGGACAGATTGTGGTATGTGAGGTGGACAGATTGTGGTATGTGAGGTGGACAGATTGTGGTATGTGAGGTGAACAGATTGTGGTATGTGAGGTGGACAGATTGTGTTATTTGAGGTGGACAGATTGTGGTATGTAAGGTGGACAGATTGTGGTATGAGGACAGATTGTGGTATGTGAGGTGGACAGATTGTGTTGTGTGAGGTGAACAGATTGTGGTATGTGAGGTGGACAGATTGTGGTATGAAGTTGAGAAATCGTCTTATGGGAGGTTGATAGGTAGTATGCAAAGTTGTCTAATGAACGGATGAGAGGTTGTATATAAGGTTGAGAGGTTTTATATAAAGTTGAGAGGTTGTGTATAAGGTTGAGAGGTTGTACATATTGCTGATAAGTTGTACTTAAGGTAGAGAGGTTGTACTTAAGGTAGCGAGGTTGTACATAAGGTTGAGAGGTTGTACATATTGCTGCGAGGTTGTACATAAGGTTGAGAGGTTGTACATATTGCTGCGAGGTTGTACATAAGGTTGAGAGGTTGTACATAAGGTTGAGAGGTTGTACATATTGCTGCGAGGTTGTACATAAGGTTGAGAGGTTGTACATATTGCTGCGAGGTTGTATATAAGGTTGAGAGGTTTTACATATTGCTGCGAGGTTGTATATAAGGTTGAGAGGTTGTACATATTGCTGCGAGGTTGTACATAAGGTTGAGAGGTTGTACATATTGCTGCGAGGTTGTATATAAGGTTGAGAGGTTGTACATATTGTTGAGAGGTTGTAGGCCTACATAAGGTTGAGAGGTTGTCGAAATGTGACGTTGCCATATGAGCAATCAAATAAAATGTAAATGCGCCCGGCGCCTGTGATGGTGTACAGAGAGTTCAGAACAAACTATCAATACAAGCAACGTATAAAAAAATGAACCACTCAAATCGTGAAGCCTTACAATATTATTTAACAAAACAATATTATAAATATTACTTTCTTTACTGTTTAATATTTAATATCAATTAAAGAGACACCAAGCTTTATTTAGAATAATGACTAAAACTAGAGATTTAGAGAAGTTTAAAGAGATAAATAAATAGATCTTTAATCTTAACCACCCCATACTCCTCCCCTCCTACACTCCCCTTTTTTATAATATTGGGATTATTTAATTTACTTCTGGTTTACTTTGACCTTGTCAGCCCCGAGCTAACCTTTCCATAAATAGATTTGTAACTGACGTGAGGGTTTTTCCGATATCTAAAAATAAACGCTTTTTATTGATTTCGATTACTTAGAAAAAAAATTCTAAAACTATCTCGTCTGAGCTGTTTTCTTTAAAATAATGTAATGTGACTAATTTCTTTGGAGACAACTTTTTTTTATTGGTGGAGAAAGTTAAGCTACCATTGTGTGTGTGAGTGTGTGTGTGTGTGTGTGAGTGAGTGTGTGAGAGTGTGTGAGTGTGAGTGTGTGTGTATGAGTGTGAGTGTGTATGAGTGTGTGAGTGTGTGTGAGAGTGTGTGAGTGTGTTTGTAAGTGTGTGTCTGTACAATTCTCGGTAATGACATTTTTATGTTGATCTTTTTTCTATCCTGACGACCGAGTGGTGTAGATACTTCACTGTCAATCAGAGAGATCTGGGTTCGATCCTCGGTGAGAAAACCATGCGAATTTTTCCAGGTGTAATTTATTAAAATGTCGTCCTATAAGTCCATCCAGCTATAAATGGGTACCTGACTTTAAGTTGTGGGAGTAAAGGCGTCCGGACGTTGTGCTGACCACACAATCCCTTCATATGCCGAGGTTATAGAAACACATGAATTCTACACTTCATCTGCCCCGATGGCCGTACAGGGCTAAGGGAACTTAAGTGAACCCTATCCCTACTTCCACACCCTAGCCAAGAGTGGCCGGATAGACACGACAGGATACATATGTAATTGACCAGTACAACACTGCTTCACACTAAGGGTTGCTGGTGTATGCGTTAATATATATATACTAGTTGTACCCTGCAAAACCTTTTCATAGAGTTATATCCCCCTTAGGCTTGATCGGTAGACTAGGTTATTTTTTGGTTTCGGGCAGATCCGATTTTTTCATGGTTGTATTTTTAACTGGAATACTGTTGTATCAATTTTTTACTTTCGATTTAACGCAGAGCCCAAATCAATATTACATTATAT
This sequence comes from Bulinus truncatus, assembly GCA_021962125.1. Taxonomy (NCBI): domain Eukaryota; kingdom Metazoa; phylum Mollusca; class Gastropoda; family Planorbidae; genus Bulinus; species Bulinus truncatus. The sequence continues at coordinate 1,128,474 of JAGDYQ010000095.1, forward strand.
ATATATATATATATATATATATATATATATATATATATATATATATCGCTGAGAGTAAACACATCACATTCCTGTCCCTGCTTTTTTTCAGACTCCCAGTACAATACATTCACCCGATGAACTCCACCTTTTTCTGAACTCTGGCAATTATCTCCCCTTCACACCTACCTCTCTTGCCCCTACCCTCAGACGTATAAGTGAGAGTAGACATTAAGGCGGCTTTACGATGTGTTTGTTTTTTCCGCAGGGTTAAGGAGGGACGCGACCATATATTTTGTCAACTCGTGACGACGTCCCAGTATAACCGGAAGGCCCGTCACAGAATGACATCATTAGTCCCGGAGTCACGAAATGGTCACGAACTATTCCAGAACGCTAAGGGAATGTCCCAGGCCTGCTGTCCGATGTTCTAACTTGCAAATATTTTCCTGGGTATCCGGACAAAACCCCCTACGGTAAAAAAACAAACAAACAAAAAAAATACATGGACAAAAAACCTGAAATATTTTCTTAAACCAGTTTGATTCCAAGACTTACTTATTGTGTATTATGACGTTAGACCAGTGGTTGTGGGTGGAGGTGGGGGGACTTTTGACACGAAAGGGCAGCAATGAATTTAATTTGACAGAATGGGTTGATCGAGGGCTGATGGACGGATTGCTTAAAAGAAAATATATATATATATATATATATATATATATATATATCCTGATTGTATCCGTTCTTGATGACAACGAGAGGAAAGAGAGGGTGATTGCGAGCCGGATCAAGAAGCTTGATGGGCCGGATATGCACAGCGGGCCGTTGTTTGCCCATGCCTATGTTTCTGACTGCAAAATAATTCATGTTTGTAATGTTCTCTTCTTATAAGGAAAGGCTGTATTTTATGACTACGAATGGGAAAGGGGAAGAGTTGTACTAGATTTCACTAGGTGTTGTTAGATCATCGCATTGCCGCAAATGAAGTTTCTAAATGCCAACAGTTTATTCTAAAAAAGAAATAGATAGAAACCTAATATTAAATCGAATGATATTATTAATTCAGTTATTAAAACACCTAAACATTACTATGTATAAAATTTCAAAGAAAAATAATTAGAAATATACACAATGTAAATATTTGTTTAATGGTGTACACGATTTATGTTGAAAAATGGTTATATTTATTTCAAAGCAAAATTATTACATTACTAGCTGTAACTTGCAAAACCTTTGCATAGAGTTATATCTCCTTAGGCTAGATCGGTAATCAATGTTATTTTGGTTTCGGGCAGATCCGATTTTTTCATGATTGTATTTTGAACTGGAATACTGTTGTATTAATTGTTTACTTTCGATTTAACGCAGAACCCAAATCGCTATTACTTTATTTGATATGGTGTGCTATTTATAGTTAAATAATTAAATGCAATGAGTAATACAAGAATATAAAAATACTGTTTACAAAAATTCATACATTTTTATGAAAATTAAACATGCCATGTTGATATAAGAATACAATCTGTATTTAAATGACATCACACAAGCTATTAGCTGGAGCAGAATTAAAATAAAATTGCCTATCTACATTTAATTACTAACTATAAAACATACTAATTTTATACAGTTAGAATGAAGTTAATGTGTAGAATAAGTGACAGACAGAATTGAGATTCGAATGCTTGACCTTTACATCAGCAGTCCTGCGCTCTACCCGACGGCCATACATCTACTGTTCTATTAACGAAAAATTCTAGTTGCTTATAAAGTTGTGAGTTTACTTATTTCATGGACAAACAATGCATTATTATATAGAAACAGACCAACAGACAATGCATCATTATATAGCAACAAACCAACAGACAATGCATCATTATATAGAAACAAACCAACAGACAATGCATTATTATATAGAAACAAACCAACAGACAATGCATCATTATATAGCAACAAATAATGCATTATTATATAGAAACAGACCAACAGACAATGCATCATTATATAAAAACAAACAACAGACAATGCATTATTATATAGAAACAGACAATGCATCATTATATAGAAACAGACCAACAGACAATGCATTATTATATAGAAACAAACCAACAGACAATGCATTATTATATAGAAACAGACCAACAGACAATGCATCATTATATAGAAACAAACAACAGAAAATGCATTTTTATATAGAACAGACATGCATCATTATATAGAAACAAACCAACAGACAATGCATTATTATATAGAAACAGACAATGCATCATTATATAGAAACAAACCAACAGACAAAATAATGAACTCCGATGACAAAAAGTAAATGTGTGTGTTCACCAACGTGTTGGTACGTGTATCATTATCAAGTTCTAACAATGCTACATTATACTTCTACATAGAAAAAACAATCAATTTGAACAATAACAAACTAAGCACTTGGCTTTCTCAAGTCACTATAGTGATGTAACCCAAAACTGTTTATGGGCGAAAAAAAAAGATGCAGTGGATCTCAAAGTGCCGACTGAATTAAATGGAGCACCATTTTATTTTTAAATAATTACTTAATCAAGAATGTACACGTTGGATTTTTTTTTCCCTTTTTAATCTTTTTTTTCATTCTTTATTGGCGGGATCTCATTTGAGAACAACTGGAATAGAATATCGGGAATTGTTACAATTGAAACAAACTTTTTGTAACGAAATTTGAAAAGTGAACTGTATTACGTATCTTCCTGAAAATATCAATCACGAAGTGAACGTGGTAAATGTATTGTCCGACTGGATGCTTTTCTTTTCTGTGTCCAGCGACACCGGAAATAAATAACAGGTTCCTGGACACATTGGTACCATGAAAGCACTCGATTGTGATGAATTCATTGTTTGAAACGAAATACAGATTGCCTGAAGTCATGCATCGAATGTCCAGGATATGATTTATGATAAAACATCTAACGTTGATTGTCGACCGTGACCTTTTAAGTGGCAGACGTCAGATCTAACAATGTTTTATCAAAGATCAATTGCGTTGACCTCGTTCCTCAAAGCTGTAGCCCAATAGTTTGTATTGATAAGGAAAGCTCCTGCCAAGTTACAAGAACTGTGTACATCTCAAACATAAAAAACAACAACACATGTAAGCAAATAATTTCGAAACAAATGCCGTGAAGTTGGCACAAAATACGTTGTAAATAGCTGGACTTTATCATAGAGACATTGTTATTTTGTACAAACGGCCAAATACGTTGTGAATAGCTGGACTTTATCATAGAGACATTGTTATTTTGTACAAACCGCTTTCATTGGCTAACTACGTTCCGCGAGCCATATCTGGCCTGCCGTACTATCAAATCCGGCAAGCCACTTGTTTCAGAGTAAAGCACTAGCCTTTTATTTTATGACGTTTACCTTTAATGTATATTTGTTCATGTAAACACTACATTCATCTGTTCTTGGTCCAGCCCACCTGATAAACTTACGAACACAATGTGGCCCGTGACTCAAAAAGTTTGCCCACCCATGGTCTACTCGAGGGTTCTAAAATGTGATAAAAAGGTGCAATTAAGACCAGAAATGAAAAAATATATATATTTTCAGACCTCATTGATGTTAACAAGCGGAAAGGAGCAGAGCGCGGGAGAACCTAAGTGTCTGACGCGCCATGCTTGTCCTGCGGGCTGTAGGTCGCCCTTGAAATGTCTAGCGTCCACTGTTAAGCATCATGCAGAATTGTTGAAGTCTGAGGCTGCCACTGGCGAATAACCTTCTACATTGTTCTGTGAGTACCATCACCGATACCCTGAGTCCTGTGTAGTCCGGTGTAGAGTCTGGAACAACAGAAATGGAAAGAATTATTTCCTTTTTAACTAAATACTGATTTATACAACAGAATACACTCATGGTTTCGTCAACAAGTTTGCTTTTCAATATTTATTTTTATTTTTGTTTACACCGCCATTGCCAGCGCGCGTGTTAGGGTGTAGTGTGCCTACCACACCAGCACTGTTGGCGGCGCTGATGCATGTCAGCAATGCCTACAGAGCGGCGGGTGGAGTGTACCCGCTATCATCTGCAGAAAAGAGGGTTTTAAGACTTGCCCAAAATGGGCAGACTGCAGAGTGTGTGTACTGCTGATCGGCCAGAATGGCAAGGCAAAGGGTTTTTCCTGCCACTCGGGCAGAGGGGAGGGCGTAATGTGCCAAGTACACTTAGCCCGCAATGGCAGGCTGCGCAGGTGTGCTTGGTGTGGGACAGAATAGAAGGGTGTTGTGTGCCGACCACATCAGTCACCTCCGCAAGCTTTGATTACTACGGTCTCGGATAGTCCTCATTGACAATAGTACCACCACCCTCGCAAGAAGGTTTTTTTTTAAATTCCTGACTAGAGTACCCCAATGATCTTATCTTGTAGACCAGAGAATGTCTCTCAGACCAGGACTAGCAATAACCACGTCTCGGTAAAACCTCATTAACTATGGTCCCGCCATGAAGTTATTCATCATTAACGTTAATCTAAAGATAGATTATGAAGCAATTGAAATTGAATGAAGAGCATCGAAATAGACCTTTTTTTTGAAAATAAATAAATAAATATAAAATATATTTTTGGTCATCATAATCTACATAAATAATTTTATAAAATAAGTAATATTCTTTCAGTAAATAAAAAAAAGATTAAATTGTTTAAATTTGATACTATTGCTGTTGCACCATTAAAATAGTTTAATTTATTTGACAAGCCCATATGAAGACTAAAAATAAAGATTCCCCCACTTTCAAACACCAAATAAAGTGGTGCATTACTTCCCTTTTTTTTAACAACGTAATCTCATAATGCAAATTAATAAACATTACTCAAATGTAATTCACTTCGTAGATTTACAGAATATTAACTCAGGGACTCGTGTGGTGTAGAGCGTTCGACAGTCGATCGGACGGGGGGGTTCCGGGTTCAAACCTCAGTGATAACCTTTGAATTTTTTTCAGGTCCTGGGTAAAGTCCCCCCAATGGGTCAACCTGACTTTAAGTTGAGGGGAGGGAGGGGGGAAAGGCGGCTTGACTTGTGCTAACCACACAATGACTTTTATATAACGAAGTTACTAAAACGTATCTCTATACTTATAAGACGCATTTGTTGTCTGTCTGTCTGTTCCCTTATAACTCAAGATCCAGACAAACAAATAACGTGAAATTTGTTCACACATACACATAATTACACGGGGAAGGTTATAGGACAGGTTTCGTTTCATCTCGATGGGTAGTTTAATTGCAATTAATTTTTTTTTATTTTAGTATTTTACTATATTAAAGTAATCTCGACGGCGCCATAAATAAAATTCCTCTGTGATTGTCATTTTCCGATAATCGAATAGAACTTGCGCGCTGGTGCTGTATTGTGCCTTTGTGATGCAAAGAATTGTTGATGTTTTTTCATGCTCTCTGATTTGTACAGTTTGAGGAAGGTAAAGGAATGAAGAAGGATTTTAGAAGAAGTGTGAAGCCATAATAATAAGTATATATATATATATATATGTATATATATATATATATATAGAGAGAGAGAGAGAGAGGGAGGGAGTGGAGAGAGATAAAGAGAGAGAGGCAGGGGGAGAGAGAGGAAAGGAGGGTAGGAGGGAGGGAGGGGAGAGAGGGAGGGAGGGGGGGTGGACAGGGGGAAGAGAAGAGGGGGAGAGAGGGAGAGCGGAGAGGGAGCAGGGGGAGAGGGAGAGAGAGAAAAGGAGGGAGAGAGGGGGTAGGGAGGTAGATAGAGGGGAGGGAGGGAAAGAGAGGGTGAGAGAGAGGGAGAGAGAGAAAGAGTGAGGGGGCAGGGAGGGAGAGAGAGAATGTTGGAGGGATGAATGGGGAGAGAGATGGGAGAGAGGGAGGGAGAGGAGGGAGGGAGGGAGAAAGAGAGGGAGGGAAAGGGAGAGAGGGGGAGGAGGGAAAGGGAGAGAGAGGAAGAGGGGGAGAAGGAGACGTTAGAGGGAGGGAGGGAGGAAGAGGGAGGGAGAGAGGGGGAAGGAGGGAGAGAGGATGGGAGAAATGGGAGGGAGGAGAGATAAAGAGAGAGGGGGCAGGGAGGGAGAGAGGGGGAGGAGGAAGGGAGGAAGGTGGAGAGAGGGGGGACGGGGGTGAGGAGAAGGAGGGAGGGAGATAGGGAGATGGGAGAGTTAGAGAGGGAAGGAGAGGGAGGGAGGGAGAAAGGGAGAGAGAGGGGTAAGGAGGGAGAGGGAGGGGAAGGGAGGAGAGAGGGGGAGGGAGAAAACAAAAGGTAAACAGGAAAACCTTATTTTAAACCCGGGCAAAGCCGGGTACTTGCAACTAGTTTATTCTATATTTCATCTGCTCCAACGTTTTGTTTTACTTTATCGGGACAGGTCCGAAATTGAGTTAAAAGATTTGAAGATAAAAACATGAGACTGATTGAAAGCTACTAATACCCAAAATAGATGAATCCAAAGGGAATATTCTTCCAAATCAATCTATATAAATCCAATCAATTCCCACAAAAACACCAAAAATATATACAAAAAGAAAACACAATTTATACGAAAGATTAACTGGAAACATTATAACATTGTTAAGCATGTGCGGACAGTGGAGGTTGTATGGAGGGTTACGGGTTTGATTCCCGGCGATCCTTGTCACCTATACACGTCTCCCGTGGTGGCTCCATGAACATTGCGCTATCGGCTATGGTGGGAGATGAAAGAAGGGGGAATATCTAAAACCACCCCCACCCCTTTAGAGGTTTTATAGGATGTAAGAAATAAAATTTCATCCTTACAGAGAATTGTAAACAATAAATAGCTTGAGTAGACGGGAAGGGAGAGGTGCACATTTTGTTTTATAGCTGATTTATAGTTGGTTTATAGCTGATTTATAGTTGGTTTATAGTTGATTTATAGCTGATTTATAGTTGGTTAATAGTTGGTTTATAGCTGATTCATAGTTGGTTTATAGCTGATTTATAGTTGGTTTATAGTTGGTTTATAGCTGATTTATAGTTGGTTTATAGTTGTTTTATAGCTGATTTATAGTTGGTTTATAATTGGTTTATAGTTGATTTATAGTTGGTTTATAGTAGTTTTATAGCTGATTTATAGTTGGTTTTCATTTGGTTTATAGCTGACTTATAGTTGGTGTGTAGCTGATTTATAGTTGATTTATAGCTGATTTATAGCTGATTTATAGCTAATTTATAGTTGATTTATAGTTGATTTATAGTTGATTTATAGTTCATTTATAGTTGGTTTATAGTTGTGTTTAACGAAATTTAATAGTTGATTTATTGTTTTTTTCTTAAAAACGAAGAGTTAAAATTAAATGTAGCGTTCTATTAGACTTACTGGTTAAACCAAGAGCTATCTCGATGTCCTTTATAAGTGCGGCCTCTGTTTCATCAGCAATCACGGGGGATATTGTTGTGGCCGTGGTTGTGGGCTGCCTGTGACCTGGCCTCACCCTCCTATAACTCCCACTCTGATAGTACCAGCCCTCCCCTTCTGCATCTCTGTTTGAAACGCCTGTGGGAGGGGATCGTCTGTGGTCAGCCTCTGCCCCAGACTGACCACGGTCTTCATAAGTCGGCGAGGACCCCTTATGGCCATCAAAGTGTCGAGAATCTCTGTGGGCCCCGTGAGTCGCTGAGTCACCTTCTTCCACTGTGGTCGACGCGGGCTCGGTTGAAAGGTCTGTCTCCATTTTGTGCCATGTAGCCACTTTACAAATATAAATTAAGTTGTGAATTAGAAATGTATTTATGAAAAATGACATTAAGGACAAAGCGATTTCGTCTTTCATGAACTTTATCACTGAATGACGCATTTGGATGACATTGATTGAGTACAATGATAAATAAACTTGAGACACGAGAGAAATTGTAAGATCAAAAAAAAAAGAAAGAAGATATTGAGTCAAATTATACAATTTTTTTGTGTGTAACTATTTGAATAATCATTGATGGCATTAACAAAAATAACAACAATTTAAAATGACATTTGATTAAATAATAAATGTTCATTTCTATTTATATATTTAATTTAAAAAAAATTAAAAGCTGCATTGACAGTGGAATATATTAGGATGAAACTTAAATAGCATCGGACAATAGGAATAAGACTTACACAATACATTCAATTGTCCTACAAAAATTTAGATATTTATGTTAAATTTCGATTAAAGAACTCCTACTTTGCCAAACTAATTTAGGAAACAACAATGCTCGTTTCTAAACAATTATATAATAGAGTTGTAGTAGTGTAGTGTAGTAGTTTTGTAGTATTGTAGTGTTGTAATATTGCAGTGTTGTAGTGTTGAAGTGTTGTATTGTTTGTAGTATTGTAGTGTTATAGTATTGTAGTGTTGTAGTGTTGTAGCGTTGTAGTATTGTAGTGTTGTAGTATTGTGGTATTATAGTGTTGTAGTATTGTAGTGTTGTAGTGTTGTAGTATTGTAGTGTTGTAGTATTGTAGTGTTGTAGTATTGTAGTGTTATAGTATTGTAGTGTAAATTATAATTGCCAAGATTGAAAGAATAAATAGTTTTCCAGACTCACAAACTCACAGACTAATTATTTGATAGTAAAATTGAATAAGTATAGTCAGTGGCGTCACTACGGTTGGTGTCACCCGGTGCGGCCCACACCCCGTTAGTGACGCCACTGATTCTAGTATAAATATTCAAATAATATGATACATTAAAACTACATACCTGTTATAATTTTGTCCAGTAACCAAGGGAGACAGCCATAAACTAAACAACAATTAGAGGAACTAACCGCATCTTCACAATTCGTTCTTTATTCTTGTAAACAGGTAGAGTTATCCCCCATCACCAGCTCAACACTCTCAATTTATGCACAGTCCACTTCAGGAAAGAAAACACAAATGGATAATTTATTTGAATGTTAATTTGGCATGTCACAACTTTTTTTTTTAAATTTGCTACTGACACAAAATTAAACATACAAGTTTGCATTTATTAATTTAAAAAAATTCGATGGCTTTTTTGTATTCTCTGTTCCTTTTTTTCATTAAAAAAATAAATAAAGACAGGAAAAACAAGTAAATGACGGAAAAGTTTTCCAGGATGAAGTCAAATGTATTTTAAGTTTATTTGTTTGTCTGTCAGGTGGTCTGTAATACAGGTTAAAGGTATGGACAAGTCTTATGTAAAGGAAGACAACTTTGGTACTTTGATTACATTCCTTCCCAGGGAAGTAGACGTAGGTAGACATTCTGGTTCGGAAATAAGTTGACATTTCTGATGAGACTAGGATAATATTTTTCCCCCTCATGATTTTTTTCAGCCCATTTTGGGAAAATTAACATTTTAAATCGACTTCTGACAAATGAACTAGGACTTTTATTTTTTTTAATAAGTTTACTTTATAAAAATCTACCTTTCATTGTGTTTATGTATACATTGGGCCGTCTTATGATTGTTTTGGGCCCTAAGCTCTTTAGCATCGAAATAGCTAAGTGGGCCCCCTTGATGTAGGATAATTGGGATACATTAGAGGTAATTATTCAGAATTTAGTAGCTTCTTCAGGTTTGTGCCCCCTCCTTCCTTAGCTCACATGGTCTGCTATGTTTGTAAGCTAGAACGGCCATGTGTGTATGTATGTGTGCTCATGGCTATATTTTAAATTTGATTTTGTATTGGATATTAAATACGTCAGATTACGATGTTTCCCCCACCCCCATACACAAATAGGCCAAATCCAACACATGCAGATACAATGTAACACACAAAGAAAGATATATTTAATGTGTATACAATAAATACACATATATACAAACGCACATACAAACACACTTTTGAAAAACGAAAAAAAACAAAACAAAAATAAACCTCGCACAAATTGATTTATTAGCACAGTCATTAGCTTATGGTCATCAGCACATAGTAATTAGCACATAGTCATTAGCACATAATCATTAGCACATAGTCATTAGTACACAGTCATTAGCACATGGTCATTAGCACACAGTCATTAGCACATAGTCATTAGCACACAGTCATTAGCACATAGTCATTAGTACACAGTCATTAGCACATGGTAATTAGCACATAGTCATTAGCACATAGTCATGAGAACATAGTTTTAGCACATAGTAATTAACAAACATCCATTAGCACATGGTCATTATCACATAGTCATTAGTACACAGTCTTAGCACATAGTCATTAGCACATAGTCATGAGAACATAGTTTTTAGCACATAGTCCTTTTCGAAATGTATTTCCCTCTGGTATAACTTTTTTAATTTAAACAGTTCCGTACATAAACATTTTTTTCCTTCAACTTGTCTGAAACTATCCGGAGTTGTCAAGTATTATGTGTGTCGTAATTATGTAGTAAACTACTATGTTTGTGTGACCTTACGTCTGTTCTCGCTTGTTTTCCTAACATAGTTATTTGAAATAACTTCCGTCTTTAATGTAAGTATAAACTGGTATAAACTGGTTCTTTCTTAAGCATTTTCCTGGGGCTTCATTACTAAAGGAGACCCGTTGACTGGACATTTGTTTAAGCTTTAACCTCAAAACTATTGTATTTTTATTTTGTATAATTTAATACGACACAATTTCAGAACCTTTTCGCTACTCAAAAAAATGTTTGTTACTGTTGAAATAGTTCTGTAAAGTTTCACATTTTAAAAGGTTTCCGTTGCTTACAGTCAGACCCGGTATAAGGGAGGGTCACTTGAGCTCTTGTCGGGGTGGGAGGGGTCCAAGTTAAATTGACTTGCTATCGGGGTCAAAAATGCGGCAATTTTGAAAGATTATTAGGGCTCAGGATTGGCAAGTGGTGATATTTACAATATTTTTTCCCTAAGGTCAGAAAAAGTTTAAGAATGGTTTCGCCTATCTATATACATAATCGGCTAACATAGACGGTGGACCGTTTGACAGACCTTCACACCGTGCGGTGTAAAGGATGTTCATGGCAATAAAAGCCACATGTCTGCACGTTACAAATATCCGGTACCGCACGAGATGAAAGAGTACATCGCTTAAATAAAAAACAGCGCGCGTCGACCGCCAGTATAAAAATAGTCTGGGGAATTCCAAAATTATACAAATTGAAAAGAGACGACTTACTTTCTTGAATAAAAATGAAATGCTGGGGAATTCTAAACAAACAACGATTTTTTTATTAATGAATTAAGATTTTTAAATGATATAGAGTAGTGTGCGCAAATTATGTTTAATAGTCGGGGGTTGTTTTTGTTAAGCTTCTGTACCCATAATGAGGATTATTTTCTTTGCGATGAAATATAAAAAAATATATATTACCGAGTTGGTTGGGATAGGGGTGGGAATAAACCAAATGGTTGCGGAAAGGGGGGAGTCAAGCAGACGATTCAAGATGGGGCTAAGTGAAAGAGAATTGATAAATTATAAAAAAAAAGAACTATTGAGAAAGAGTCCTTTAAAATATTATAAATGAATTAAGATTAGTCAATGATATGGTGTTGTGAGCGCACTTCACCATTTTCAACTCCAACTGCGTGCGCCTAATAGCCGGTCCGGGTATCGGGCCTGTTCAGCTAGTTTATAAATAATTTTCCTAAACCTAATGAATGGATATTTGATTATTAAGTTTAGATATAAATAGCCACCATACAAAATTAAGATAAATGTTCACATCCTAATACTGAATAGATGTTGATATAAAAATCATTAGCTAACAAAGTCACCTATTTTAGCCAAGCAAATTAATGTTGCATGAAATAAATTACATAGGGGGAATACACAGTTGATGACATAACATTCTAGCTTTTCCTTTTACCTGTAGTTCAGTGTAGACTGAATCTAAGAACTCAAAACGTTTTATTTGTTTACATTACCTCATGATTTGTTAGTTCCACACACAAAAGTAACATATCTAGTGACCTACTTTGTAGTATACAAATAAACCAATGGAATCATTGTTTAATGCTAACCAAATTGTGTTGAAATTATGTCATACTTTTAAAAAGACAAGAATACCGAGGCGTGTAAAGTATACCTGTGTAAGAAAGTGACCGCCGCCTGAAAGTCCTTGACCCTAAAATAATGTCGTTGACTCCAAAGTATGTCGTAGTCTCCTGACATACCTTTGGAAAAAATAACTTTACCTCCTGCAACAACTTTCACTTCAATTTTCAGTTTATTTCAGATTGTGAAAAAATAAATTATTTTTTTTTACATGACACTTAAATTTAATGTGCATGTATTTTGAGAAACACAATATACACTTTTAGCCAGACAATATGTGGTAATTTTTAGCCACACAATGTGTAGTAATTTTTAGCCACACAATATGTGGTAATTTTTAGCCACACAATATTTAGTAATTTTTAGCTACACAATGTAACGTAATGTTTGCAACTACACAATGTGTAGTGGAGTATAGCCACACAATATGTGGTAATTTTTAACTTCCACACAATATGTAGTAATTTTTAGCCACACAATGTGTAGTAATTTTGGCCACACACAATATGTGGTAATTTTTAGCCATACAATATGTGGTACTTTTTAGCTACACAATATGTAGTAATTTTTAGCCACACAATGTGTAGTAATTTTAAACCACACAATATGTGGTAATTTTTAACTCCCCACGCTATGTAGTAATTTTTAACCACACAATATATAGTAATTTTTTGCTTAACAATATGCAATGGTACACAGCCACACTATATTTTGTAATCTTTAACCACACAATATGTAGAAATTTTTAGCCACACAATATGTATTAATTTTTAAATACACAATATGTAGTAATTTTTAGCCACACAATATGTAATCATTTTTAGCTACACAATATGTAGTAATTGTAAAGCCACACAATATTTAGTAATTTTTAGCAACAAAATATGTTTTTTTTTGCTACACATTATGTAGTAAATTTTAGCCACACTATATTTTATAACCTTTAGCCACACTATATGTAGTAATTTTTAGCCACAGAATATGTAGTTATTTTTAGCCACACAAAATGTAGTATTTTTTAGCCACACAATATGTAGTAATTTTAGCCACACAATACGTAGCAATTTTTAGCCACACAATATGTTGAAAAGTACAGCTACACAATATGTAGTAATTTTTAGCTACACAATATGTAGTAATTTTTAGCCCACAATATATATTAATTTTTAGCCACAAATATTAAGTAATTTTTAGCCATATAATTTTTATAATCTTTAGCCACAATATACTAGTAATTTTTAGCCACACAATATGTAGTAATTTTTAGCCCACAAAATGTAGTATTTTTTAGCCACACAATATAAAGTAATTTTAGCCCACTGTGCATTGTAATTTTTAGCCACACAATATGTAGTAATTTTTAGCCACACAATATGTAGTAATTTTTAGCCACACAATATATATTAATTTTTAGCCACAAATATGTAGTAATTTTTATTAACTACAATATATATTAATTTTTTAGCCACACAATATGTAGTAATTTTTAGCCACACAATATATATTAATTTTTAGCCACAAATATGTAGTAATTTTTAGCCATACAATATGTAGTCGTTTAAGCTACACAATATTTAGTAATTTTTAGCCACACAGTATGTAGTAATTTTTTAGCCACACAATATATAGTAATTTTTAGCTACACAATATGTTGTAATTTTTAGCCACACATAATGTATTTATTTTTAGCCACACAATAAGTAGTAATATTTAGCCACACAATATGTAGTAATTTTAGCCGCACAATGTGTAGTCAATTTTAACCACACAATACGTAGCAATTTTTAGCCACACAATATGTAGTAATTTTAGCTACACAATATGTAGTAATTTTTAGCCACACAATATGTAGTAATTTTTAGCCACACAATATGTAGTAATTTTAGCCACACAATACGTAGCAATTTTTTAGCCACACAATATGTAGTAATTTTTAGCTACACAATACGTAGCAATTTTTAGCCACACAATATGTAATAATTTTTAGCCACACAATATGTAGTAATTTCTAAAGATAAAGTAAAAAACCTAAACGTGTTGAATTTGAAGCATTTCAGAACTGTAGCCAGCTAGAGCCACAAGTTTTCTAACTGTGGCCACAGACAGATTTAAATGAAGTTTAATTGGTTTCATTAATTTCCAGTAAACAATTAAGAAAAAGTTGGAATGAATCTAAAAGGGGATATAATATATGACTAATACATTTTAACACTTTTTGGATGGGTTATCTCACTTTGATTGGCGAACTTAACAAGTTACTCTCCCTTGTGCCCCAGCAGCTGTAAAAAAAATATTTGCAAAAAAAAAATGATCTCCCGTGGTGCCTCCAAGGCCCTTGCACTTTCAGCTAAGTTAAGGATGAAAGAAGGGCATCTTATAAATAGTCTCGTTAGTGGATCTAAGAGATTTGATGTCATCCTTACAGGATTTCACACACACACACATACACACACACACACACTCACGCACGCATAAGCAAACACACACACACACAATAATGACACAACATTATGTAAGATAAATAGTTCACTGTGTAGCTTTGCACCCACCTACCTCCACGCTTTTTATAAAATTCGATTTTATTTGCCCTTGGTATATACATATCTGTTTTATGTGTGAGGTCTAAACAAACATAAAATAATATATAAATTGAACACAGCTTTTGGTTTAAATAGTTTTTTATCTTTATTAATTTTTTTTTTCAAAAAAGTTCAAAGGAATTAAAATTTCCAAACCCATTAGTAAATAACCTCTCACAAAAACATTTTTATCAATACCCAATTTGGTTTAGAACACAAATGGCTATGACAAATTGGAATTTCAATTTTTTTTTTTAAATGATGATTATAAGAATATTGAAAACAACAACAATAATATAAAACTTTAATAAAATTAAATTTTAAAAAATCATCGAAACAAATGTCGCTGAAATAAAAACAAAATATTAATATAACAATAACTTTCTACCCCCAAATGTAATTTTTTTTAAAGAAAGAAGTTAAACTATGTTATTGAAATGTGGTAAAACAATTGGAAGACCAATCGTGTTGTGATTGTTGCCTATATAGTGCACACATTTCCTACAAATTAAATATTTTAATAATACATTAATAAATTAAGCATAGTAATTAACTTCTATAAAAAAAATTATTTACAAAAAAACAAAAAAAAAACATTAAAAAAACATTTTAGAAAATTAAAATTTCATTCTTAGCTGATGAAAAAATAAAAAATACAACTCTGAATTCAAATTTTACGGTTGGTATGGTGGAAATGGCAGTCCAACAAGTTTCTTCTTCTCTTGTGTAGAAATCTGGAGGTGTGACAAATGAAGGAATGAATCGTAGAGGCGTGGGGTAGGGAGGGGGCAGGGTAGAGGCTCAAGACACCCAAGGAACAACATTGTTACCAAGAATGATGAAAGCGATGCCAGAATTTGAACACATAATAGTTATTTACAATAAGTTAGAACAATGGAGTTCAAAGCAACAGGAAGTTGGAAAAAACCCAATCTCTTTATCAGCCAATCAAGTTTTGTTGTTAGTATAAATGCAGTGTATACTATGGGCAAATATGAATTGTTCCTTTATTTAAGTATACGGGCGATTGCATACATCAAGAAACACATAAACATAATATTTGTAAAGGCCAGTCGAATGTATGGAGTGGAGGGAGAGGGGTAGGGGGTGTCACTTTAAATGTAGTGACATTTGTTTTGGTACTTTGTCAGCTCAATTTCGGGAACTTGTGTAAAATAAAAGAAGTAATAATTGTAATGGTAAAATTTAAAGAAAATATCATTAAGTAAATACTCACTAATTAATAAACAGTTTAATTACATTTAAAAAAATCATTGGAAGCCCCATAAATAATAAATTTTCAAATTATAAAACAAACAGCAGTCTTTAATTTATAAACATCAATGCATAGAGTCTAAACTGCGAGTTCAACGATAAAAAGATTGTTGTAAATGCCGAATGAAGTAATACTTTCATCATTAATTTCCTATTATATAAACTTCAAAGTTCTCCCACATTAAAGCTATTTGCCTGAAGTATTTAGCAAAAAAAAATGACAGATGTTCATATGGTGCTTGAACTTGACTTATGAGCTGATGTTCTGGGTTCGGGCCCTACTAAGTGCTGTGGGGTTTTTTATATGACGATGTGTTGATGTTTCAAAGTTCCAAGACCACTGAGCTAATTTTGAACTATTAAAATGTGATGGTGAAAATAAGGTTGTTGCTATGATTGTGCTAGTTGCTGATTATGCAGCTGCGAAGGATGAATTCTACACATTATTTGCCTGATAGGTAAAGGGGAGTGACAAAACTATGTCACTTAGTGAGTCACCAAAGAGCCTTTTACTTTTTAAAGATCTTCTTAGATCATATAAACCACTTATGGGGATCGGGTTTTCGCAGAGTCCTTCTTTCATCTCGAAAGTGGATGCGATGGAGGCACCACGGGAGACATAGGTAGGTCTTGGGACACGCCAGAAGTCGAACCCATAAACCACAGCAGCAGGATAAGACTGAATCAAAGTTATCCGGATCGCTACCAAAGCTCCACCCATCCAATCTAATCGATAAGCGAACTATGTCACCGCCCCGCCAGACACGTTTCCCCTCATATCCCCAAACCTCTGAGTTTTTAAAGCGTAGGTTGGCCCCTACCTACCCACCCCCCCACCCCCTAATTACTAAAAAGGGCTTATGACGAGCCTGCACGTTTGAACTGTGAGCTTGTTAAGGTCGTGGCGTTCAAAGGGAGCGTAACGCTAACTGCGTAAATCAACACGGTGTTTAGAATACCACGAGAGGTGCTGCTCGTCTTGTAACTTTCATTTATAATGCTGACATGATAGTGTTTTAGTGTTTAGTGTTGTAGTATTATAGTGTTGAAGTGTTGTAGTATTGTAGTGTTGTAGTGTTGTAGTAGTGTAGTGTTTCATGAGAACAAAAATAAAATAAATAAAGATATAAGGAAAGACTTAAAAAAAGCAATAATGGGCATTTAAAATACTTTAGATGGGTTAGTCCATATTATTGTTTCGCAGTCATCAAATCTTGAAGAGAAATACTCAACATTAAAATGACGACTTTATTCATTTAGAGGTTCAATAGGTGATAATAAACAACATGTCAGTATGTTTTGTCGTATTTTTAGCTTTTAAAGCTAATCATGTGACATGGGCATCATTATCGATACCGACTTCCGTTTCACTCGGAGCAGCCTCGCTCTGGACCCGTGAGTCTTCATTGCCGTCGCTCGCGTTGTGACGGTCTCGGCTGGCCACCTCATTGGCTACGAGGATCAAGCCCAGGAAGCCGATGACGTGGAGCACCAAAGCGGCGTACAATGACGTCATCAGGTTCTGCGTGAAGATGGAGGTGAAGAAGCTGGCGATGAGGCCGAGCCCCTGGCACACCCTGAAGCCCGTCATGGCGGTGTCTTTCTCTTCTCTGGCGTAGCGAGTCACAATGGCTGTCAATTAGAAAACATCACAACAAAAAATATGACGTTATATTTATGTCTCTATTAGATTTGTCATTTAACAAGCTACATATCATACATATATCTCAATATCGGAAGACTTGATCACTATTTCCGATCATTATATTAATTAATCAATTTATAATCAATCAGTAATTCATCTATCTATCTATCTATCTATCTATCTATCTATCTATCTATCTATCTATCTATCTATCTATCTATCTATCTATCTATCTATCTATCTATCTATCTATCTATCTATCTATCTATCTATCTATCTATCTATCTATCTATCTATCTATCTATCTATCTATCTATCTATCTTTCTATCTATCTATCTATCTATCTATCTATCTATCTATCTATCTATCTATCTATCTGACGGTATGTCTGTCTAAATATTATCTATCTGTCTTGTCTGTCGGTTAGTCTATCAATCAATCATCGAGCTGCCTTATTTATGTCGGTCAGTTTTATTAATTATCTTAATCATTTAACTTTTACCTTTAACTATTTGTACCCTGCAAAACCTTTGCATAGAGTTATATGAAATTCTAATTCCCCCTTAGGCATGATCGGTAGGCTAGGTTATTTTCGATTTTAAGATAAGATCCACGATTTTTTCATGATATTATTTTAAACTTGAATACTTTTTGTATTAATTCTTTACTTTCGATTTAACACAGAACCCAAATCTTTATTATTTATATAGATTTTCATCGTTTTCTTATATTTCATTTAACATGACATAAATTTTGTCGTACCCATAGGTACCTTAAAGTAGTCTTTTGAAATCAATTTGTAACTTAAAATTCTATGCTTCAATTTGTAAATATTTCTAACCACTATCTATATTTCTTTTGTCACCTGTTGGCATTCCAAGCATTTCAGTTTCTACATGTATCTTTATATCTTTTTAATCATCTAGGATTATCATCATCTCTCATCTTTAATCTATCATTTTAAACCTACAGCTTGGGCTACAACCACAATAAACTCCACATATGGACACATAGTGTGTCAACATAGTACGTCAGATATTTGACCTCAGGTAAACTATCACGTAAATGTCACAATAACCTTGCGACTGTGCCTGTAACGTCCCGTCAGCCAGACCCCAGAAGGCCGTGTACAGCAAGAGCTCAGAAGATTCAATGCCAGTTGGTTTCCATAGCGACGTAAGAATCAGAACACCAATGTTAAGTAAAAACCTGGAGATGTAAAAAAATGATTTGATAATATTTGGACATTAAACCAGTTGAAACAAGTAACAGCCGTCATAGAATTGTTAGAATTGGAAGTAACCACCTGGAGGGTGTTAAATATTTTATAGAGCTTTGATGTCCACTACATCATTAGAACATCTGTCGCCGTTTAATTCTACCTTTTTTTTTTTATAATCATTCTGTTTAATGCAGCGGTCGGTAAAGCGTTAGAACGTGGATCGATAGTTGTCCGCGGGAAAAAGGATTTTGCTCGGCCCGCAGAAGAGCTACAAAATACAAAAGCAATAAATGACGCGAGAACGATTTTCGTATTTCAGATCTTGTTGTTATTTGTTTTTATAAAAGATAACTAAATTATAACATCGCTCTCTCTCTCTCTCCCCCCTCTCTCTCTCCTCCCACACACGCACGCCCACACAACACACACAATTATACATATATAAAAGTGAATACAATGGAATACGAATAATATTCTCTCTTCCTCTCTCTCCCTCTCTCCTTCTCTCTCTCTCCCTCTTTCTCTCTATTTCTCTCTCTCTCTCTCTCTCTTTCTCTCTCTCTCTTTCTCTCTCTCTCTCAATCTCTATCTCTTTCTCTCTCTCTCTCTCTCTCTCTCTCTCTCTCTCTCTCTCTCTCTCTCTTTCTCTCTTTCTGTCATAGCCTTAAATTGTCATGTCCACTGCGTGATTCACTCACAAATGTAGACAACTAGATCTCCATAGTCAACATTCATTATACTGATAATAATACAAATATTAATTCAATAAAATAACAGCGTAATCTACCACAAGGTACTATATCTCTCCAGTATCTCTACGATCATCCACCTTTCACTTTCGCCATCATAGTCCACTCCTTGTCATCAATCTGACCACCTCAACCAATCACCTTATCTTTCTACTTCTGACCTTTCACCCACTCATTCTCCACACGATCACACACAACACGTGAAAAGTTCAACAAATAAATAATCTCTCTCTCTCTCTCTCTCTATCTATATATATATATATATATATATATATATATATATATATACACACACACATATATATATATATATATATATATATATATATATATATATTTATTTATATATTCCACATAAACTTTCTATAGCAAAGATTCTTCAATGTCCCCAATAACAATATTCACTGACATAGAAAAGTTGATTGACACAATCAGCATCGATCTAAAGACACGCAGTTATTATTGATCAAATCTTCTTTTGTTTTTTTTTTTTTTGGTTTTGTTTTTACGATTTAATTACGAGCTGACAGGATGGGTTGCGTTAAAACATTGCATTCATCAAAGAACAGAAAAAAGTATCACACGAGAGGTTCTATAGCTGGAACAGATTTCTATTTTTTTATTTTTTATTGTCAAATGATTGTATTTTATTTCTTGCTCTTTCTTCATAGGAAATTAATTAAAATCGTTGTTGTTGTTCTTTTTTAAGCAAGATGCAATCAGATGTCAGGCTTTTCATTTTATATTTTTTTACGTCAAGTCTGAAAGGAGAGGTCACTATTGCACTCTATGAAGCGCGTCAAAACTTTGGACTTTGGTCAAATTTCTTTTCCGTTCGACATGCATGGAAGAAGGTATTTGAGCAATTGTCATTTTTTTTTTAAATCCGACAGATCATATTTTTTAAACAGTTATTTTAGAAATTGCGGGACATTTTGTTTGGTTTTATATGTTAAAGACTTTTTTTTTATTCCTATCTGACCTATATTTCTGCGATGGACATTCTGTTACTAATTTGTTTCGTCAACACATGGTACTTTTCTGAGGGTGGAGTTTTTTTTCATGTAAAACCAAGACTTAATTCAGAGCTGTGGTAGGGGACCCATAGCTTTGGGTCATCAAAAGTTAAAAAAAGCCCCATTAAAATTGTTGTCATTGTGGTCTAGACGTGTACTTAGTGTATGGGGCCCTAAATTTATCATAGAAATGTTCGCAAGTGCCTCAAAGTATCTCAAAAGAGACTAATACCCAATACTTCAAAAATGTATATAATGTGGCCAACCCAATATCTACATACTGTATATACACTGGTCCACCAAATATCTACATACTGTATATACACTAGCCAACCAAATATCTACATACTGTATATGCACTAGCCAACCAAATATTTACATACTGTAGGCCTATATACATTGGCCCACTAAATATCTACATACTGTATATACAACGGCCCACTAAATATCTACATACTGTATATACACTGGCCCACCAAATGTCTACATACTGTATATACACTAGCCCACCAAATATCTACATACTGTATATACACTAGCCAGCCAAATATCTACATACTGTAAATACACTGGTCCACCAAATATCTAAACAATGTATATACACTCGCCCACCAAATATCTAAACAAATCTCTGACGAGAGTCACAAATTATCTAAAAAAAATTTCTGTCCATGCCCACCTAATATGCAATACATTCCTTTGTCTATGGCCTCCAAATATCTCACACGATGATACGTCTGTCTAAGTTCTCCAAATACCTAAAAAAAATGTTTCTGACTCAGGCCAGCAAAATACCAGAAACGGCTTGCTTCTAATTATGTTAAACTATCTTCGATTAAACTCGTTGTTAACTCCTAAAACAAAAGCTTAAGTCGTCAAATAAATCACAATCACTCTTTTTTTTTTTTTGCCTAATTTATTTTTGAGCTTCGACATATCGGCCGATACATAAACTTATCAAATGTCCACAAAACATTATAAATCAAGTTTTTCTCGATATCAATTTTGCATGAAAGCTTTCGGCCAAATTTACACAGTTAACGTAGACACGCATCTGATGCTGTATCGAAATCTGTGTTTGAAAGCAATGCGAGTGTTATCTAAGCTGCATGCATTAGCCAAGTGAGTGAAAACCGACGAAAATTTGTTTTTTTTTTATAATGCAGTGGCTGACAGCAGATATCTACGGGTCATTAACCCCTTTGTTAAACATCCCTGTGGGAATAAAAAATGTCATCAGATTCGAATTTCTCTAATACCGAAGATTGAAAGTCTCTCCATGTCCTTGTCCTGCTTCGTACATAATCCAACTCTTGGCATATTTTATTCACTGCCTTAAAATAACCGATGAATTGGATATTTGTGTCTTTGATGTTCTCACACATGATTTAAAAATTAAAATTATTTCTTTCCTCTCTGTTTCTCCAAATCTCTCTCTCCCCTCCCACACACACACACACACTCACACATATATAAAAGTGAATACCTAATGGAGTAGGAATAATAATTTTAAGTTTCTTTCTCTCTCTCTTTCTCTTTCTCTCTCTCATTCTCTTTCTCTCTCTTTCTCTTTCTCTCTCTCTTTCTCTTCTCTCTCTCTCACTCGCTCTCTCTTTCTCTCTCTCTTTCTCTCTTTCTCTCTCACTCTCTCTCTTTCTCTCTCTCACTCTCTTTCTCTCCCTTTCTCTTTCTTTCTGTCTCTCTGTCTTCTGTCTCTGTCTCTCTCTCTCTCTCTCTCTCTCTCTCTCTCTCTCTCTCTTTCATGGCCAACAGCTAGTTTTAGATCCATCATAATATCAAATAATTTTCATTAAAATAATTAATAATAAAAAGTACGCAGTGCTCTGTTAATAATAGGAGATATTTTTATATTTGGCATTAATTCTTTTTTGAAGCCTTATAAAGCCATTTGCTGTTAATAATCGGGAGATATTTTTATTTATTTTTAAAAATTAAATACGGCTTTGAATTATTTTTTAAATTACAAAATAAGAATATAGGCGTAAAACTAGATATTTGCACTTTGGTGCTCACCCTTGTGAGGGTGTCACCCGGTGCGGTCCCGCACCCCCGCACCCTTCTAGTGACGCCACAGCTGTACACCGTACCCAGGTGTCGTCATCGGTTTGTGACGAAGCAAATTATCGTTTCGTGACTATGTGTCACCGGAGGCGCGCGTGTGTAACAAAATAAAAATCTCAATTTCCATGACAGGAATATTTCTAACGATGCCCGAGAGATGGTCTGCCATTTTTATTGTACCAGTCGATCTCTGCAATTTACTTCCATATCGCCACTGCATCTAGCAACAACAGCAACTCGTAGAACTTGAGCTTTCACAGTAATAAATATTGGTACGGTGCACCCACCATCAAACTAAAAGATGTACATTATCACCTATGATAACGTTTTGCAAGAAGAGTGTCAACTTTTTTCCTGAGCAATTATCCAGAAGTCAAATGTAAAACTATCCCAGTGGCGTACCTGGGGGGCGGTGGGTAAGCGGTCCGCACCGGGCGGCACTTTTTATTACTTTTTAGGGGGGCGGCAAAAATGTATAGATTAAATTGAAATACCTAAATGAGAGGGAAGGCAAAATCGTCTTTCCTCCTGAGCGGCCGATACCCATGCTGCGCCTGGAACTATCCAGATATTTTATACAAAAAATTAAAGCACGACAAAGTCTAATTTAAAAAAGTCTATCTAAGTCTATCTAACTGAAGGAAAAGATATAAGGAAACGATATTTGCATTGATCATATAAATAGCATTTGTATTTTGTCTAAAATTATCTAGATCTGGACATGAATTATTCTTAGTTGGCAGCCCTGATGTGCAATGGTCACATGTTAGCTGGGTTTTTTTTTTAAAAGATCGGGGTTTTTGTTTTACACGCAAAGAGACTTTCTGGGTTTGACCTTTAACCCAAACATCGTGCTAATCAGAAGAGACACGAATCAATACGCAAAACAACTGTCTCAGATTTCCTTTCTTTTCTTTAAAAAAAAAGTAGCACAAAAAAATAGTTTTCAAAGGATTAAAACCAGTTTTGTTTATTTTAATCATTTTGTTGTTATCTGTGTTTAGGAATACATTTTGTTGTTATCTGTCTTGAGGAATACATTTTGTTGTTATTTGTGTTTAGGAATACATTTTGTTGTTATCTGTGTTTAGGAATACATTTTGTTGTTATCTGTGTTTAGGAATACATTTTGTTGTTATCTGTGTTTGGGAATACATTTTGTTGTTATCTGTGTTTAGGAATACAAGGCATTTTGTTGTTATCTGTGTTTAGGAATACATTTTGTTGTTATCTGTGTTTAGGAATACATTTTGTTGTTATCTGTCTTGAGGAATACATTTTGTTGTTATCTGTCTTGAGGAATACATTTTGTTTAACAAGAATCGACTCCAAATACAAGCCCTTTATGTCATCCAATTTCAGAGGCGTAGACTGGGACCATTTTGTCAGGGACCTGAGAAGTTGGGCTCTAGTTCTTGGTCGTAATCTGCATGACGATCTCTTGGCAAAGTTGCTAAGGCAGAAAATATAATATTATAATGAACTGGCATCGCTATTTTAAATAGCCTTCTTGGCATAGTCTCTAAAAAAAATAATTTGCCGCTATGTTCCGTGTTATAGGCTTTTTGGTAGCCAAGGACATTTCCCATAACAACAATTGTAACACCGCTGGGTTTTTTAAAAATATCACTGAAAAAAAGTTATCGATCTGCTTTTAAAAGTGTAAAAATCTTGAATGTATTTTGAAATTTAAAAGCCCGGGCTTTTTAAAATTATATTTTTAGGGTTAGTTAGATATTTAGTCATATCTGATTGATATTCTAATAGTATGTATAGCTGATAGTAGTTCATCAATATTGATATAAGAAAAGTCTTACGAATAAGAAAGAACTTCCTGCGAATTGAGTAATAATTAAAAAAAACAATAAATGCTGTAGCAACTTTGTCCATTGAAATAGATACCATAAAAAAAAAAACTGAACGGTAGATCGCTATTCAAAATGTCGGTAACCAAATAATCGGTTAAATTTCTCCAAAAAAATGAAATATTACCTGTGACATTTTATGTCCTTCAAAACATCACATAATCTGCCTGTTACGAAAAGATGCAAAAGTGTCATTCATAATTCTGGCCGTTTTTTTTTTGTTTCTGAAGTTATCAACACAAATTTACGAATTATTTTAATCTGATAATCGAGCGTCCGATTTATTTTCATGGCCCTTGGCTAATTGTAAAAATAAATCAGGAAAATATCGGCTTTGTCCGAAACATAAAATGACCGGACTACTGCTCAAACTAGGGGAAGCTAATGTAACAGTGGATGATAACCTCAAATTTCCATGGTACAGCTATTAATAAATGTTACCATTACCAAAGTATTAAACTGTGTTGAAAGATGTTACTGGTGTTAATATGTGTACCAGATATGTGTTTATTGACAAGGTGCATAGATGTGTAGTGTGATTATTACAGATTGATTGTTTGCTGGACAAACGTTTGACAATATGTTTTGTGACACAGTTTTACGTGATTAATATTCATTCGGTCAAACCTATAAATGCCAAGATTTTCTGACAAACAGACAACGAATAATCCAGACGGACAGTTAGAGAAACAAATAATAGTCACATAGATCTAAAAGTACTGTAATTTAGTGTAATTAAAAAAAAGGTATGTATGTTGGTAGAAAGACTATTAATTTGTAATGAAGCAGATGGATAAAATAAAACATAACAACTTAGCTTGATTAATATGTTGTTTTTATTATTATTATTAATCTCTGATTGGTTCATTCTGTTTCTCTCCCTTATTGTTACTTTTTGCTTTCTTTCATAACCTCACTCAATTAGAATCTGTATTTGCTACTAGATTGTGGAAGAACGGCTGATGATAATTTCCATTTAATGTTTTATGATAGTGGGTACTGGAGTGAGAGATAAATTCAATACAATTAAAGAACTTTCATTAAGTTGAACGAAATATGTTTTTTTAATATATTTGCTTTGTTTGAAGCTATTTGAAATATTTTTTTTGAAAATAATGAGTTTCAATTTCATGCTTGAAGTTGCCAGGATGAATCAATCAAACGTAGCTTATTACGAGCACGTAATTTTGTAATAAAGGGAAAGAATTAAACTTTTAGAAAGTTAAAAAAAAATTGCGTAAGAAATTGGTTTTTCCATGAATGCTACACTTGGTTTATGTCATTTTATGTTAAGACAAATGATCGACCACAATAATGAAACGTTTTTCCCTATAAATGGAATTATGATTGTAAGAGATGTTTGAAATGTCGACGTGATTGGGGAAAAAATAAATTTAAAAAATAACAAACAAAATAATACAATCAAATTATGGACATCCCTAAAGACAAAAAAATTTATCACAGGCTCTTGTGGAGTAAAACGCGTGACAGTCGGCCTGAACATCCCGGGTTCGATATCCGATGAGAATCACGAGCTTTTTCTGGTGATAGCTAAAAGTTCCCTTCACATCTCCCGAGGTGCCTACATGTCCATTGCACTATCGAGTATGTCGTCGGAGATAGAGAAAAATAAAGTGGTTTTTTTAGTATCTATCATATATTCAACTCATCCTTTCATGTACATCACAAATAATTTTTTTTTAAAAATCATTAACCGCCTTTGTTTATACAAGGACAGTCTGCTTGTGGACTAGTTCGTTTAGAGAAACGCGAGATCGACTTATGCGATAAATTTAAAATGTCGAAACTGAAAGTAACGGTCGGTATAAATATGAAATACTTCAAGTGTAAAGATTACTTGACCTGCGCTAGTCTGAAAAATTTCACGCAAAATGATTTCCAATAAAACTTGTAATGAACCCGTCAGTTGCAGGTGTGAATACACCCACTCACTCAGGTATCCATCCGGTTCAAAATAACTCACTCAACGAATTCTAACAAGGTAATGTTTAACTAGCTAGTCCAATGAAAGGCATACCGACAAATGATTAACAAGGGGAGGGGTGGCACGTCAGGTAAATTTTGCCTAAGGCTCTCAAAATAGAACTGATTTGTCTCTATGGGGCCCCCAAAGGGCAGATAGTGAACGCCCAGTGTCTACAAGTTTGATGTAAGTTGTGTGTAAAGAAATAACAGCCTGATTTCTACAAGTGTCACAGACGTCACCAGCACAATACTCTCTAGACTTACTTGCTACACAACACTCTAGACTTACTGCACAATACTCTCTAGACTTACTGCACAATACTCTCTAGACTTACTGCACAATACTCTCTAGACAGACTTACTGCACACAACTCTCTAGACTTACTGCACAATACTCTGTTGACAGACTTACTGCACAACACTCTCTAGACTTACTGCACAATACTCTCTAGACTTACTGCACAATACTCTCTAGACTTACTGCACAATACTCTCTAGACAGACTTTCTGCACAATACTCTCTAGACAGACTTACTGCACAATACTCTCTAGACTTACTGCACAATACTCTCTAGACTTACTGCACAATACTCTCTAGACTTACTGCACAATACTCTCTAGACAGACTTACTGCACAACACTCTCTAGACTTACTGCACAATACTCTCTAGACTTACTGCACAATACTCTCTAGACTTACTGCACAATACTCTCTAGACTTACTGCACAATACTCTCTAGACTTACTGCACAATACTCTCTAGACAGACTTTCTGCACAATACTCTCTAAACAGACTCTTTGCACAATACTCTCTAGACTTACTGCACAATACTCTCTAGACTTACTGCACAATACTCTCTAGACTTACTGCACAATACTCTCTAGACTTACTGCACAATACTCTCTAGACTTACTGCACAATACTCTCTAGACAGACTTTCTGCACAATACTCTCTAGACAGACTTACTGCACAATACTCTCTAGACTTACTATACAATACCCTCTAGACAGACTTAATGCACAATACTCTCTAGACTTACTGCACAATACTCTCTAGACTGACTTACTGCACAATACTCTCTAGACTTACTGCACAATACTCTCTAGACTTAATTGCACAATACTCTCTAGACAGACTTACTGCACAAAACTCTCTAGACTTACTGCACAATACTCTCTAGACTTACTGCACAATACTCTATAGACTTACTGCACAATACTCTCTAGACTTACTGCACAATACTCTCTAGACCGACTTACTGCACAATACTCTCTAGACTTACTGCACAATACTCTCTAGACTTACTGCACAATACTCTCTAGACAGACTTACTGCACAATACTCTCTAGACTGACTTACTGCACAATACTCTAGACTGACTTACTGCACAATACTCTCTAGACTTACTGCACAATACTCTCTAGACTTACTGCACAATACTCTCTAGACTTATTGCACAATACTCTCTAGACAGACTTACTGCACAATACTCTCTAGACTTTCTGCACAATACTCTAGACTTACTTACTACACAATGCAAATATGAATCTTTACTTGGACTAATAGGGTACGTGTTGTTTAGTTTTGTTTGTGTGTGTGTTTAATTTTATGAGTGTGTTTAGTGTCAAGCTTAATGATTGTGTTTGTGTGTGTGCGTGTGTGTGTGTGTTCATAAGGATAGCTCATTACTGTTTATTCCTCATCTGATTAAAAAAAGAAATAAGTTAGCATGATTGAAATTGCAATTTAATGCATTCAGCTGAAAAATATATTAAATTTTAAAAATTTCCAATGGAGGATTTGGTTCGATTTCATATAATTGATTGATTCACCAGATGGTCACGTCGACACAGGTTTTTTTGAATGTCGTGACATAAATACCATGTCAAATATTGTCAACTTTCTCACAAAGATATCTCACATAGATAAATCAACCATTGGTGTCATCCGTTTATCTTATGTAAACACGTACAAACGCACACACAGACATAAATGTGTCACATGTATATCAAACACAATTATCACAGAATTTAATCCTTTTTTTTTAATATCTTACATATTTCACATATATCCTCTATATGTAATAATTATCCAACCCATATGTAACATATATAATCTATGTTATTCCATGCGTAACATATATCATCCATATGTCCCCTATATTTCTTCCCATATATCAGGTGTTGCGATTATTAAAATGAAAAAAAATAAATATAAAACAATAATTTTTTACTTGAATGTATCCAGTTCAGTCTAATATAAAATTTTTACTTTTTTTTTTCTTTTTATTACAAACAAACATATAAACCAAACGGCAGTAATGTATGTGTCAAACTTTTAAATTTTTAGTGATTTCAAAAAAAAAAAAACTTACATTTTATTGTTTACTTTTAATAGAAAAGTAAATAAATTATTTTCTGACACACACGTAGATTCAAAATGTCAAAGTTAATGGAATCAGGCTAGTTAGGGTACCATATTCGAATGTATATCTGAATGGATGGACATTGTTGTGACATAAATAGATGTATATCAGCTTTATACTTTTGTCTGGTCAGAAATGATTAAGTTCAGTAAATAAACAATTCCGTACGTTACAAATTCAAACAAAACAGATACCTCTTGTAATAATATGAAGTAAACCAAAGGTTGGACAGTATCTCTATACCTATAAGAGGCATTTGCTGTCTGTCTGTCTGTCTGTCTGTTCCCTTATAACTCAAGATCCAGATAACCAAATAATGTGAAATTTGTTACACATACACATAATTACATGGGGAAGGTTATAGGACAGGTTTCGTTTCATCTCGATGGGTAGTTTAATTGTAATTATTTTTTTTTTATTTTAGTATTTTACTATATTAAAGTAATCTCGACGGCGCCATAAATAAAATTCCTCTGTGACGTCATTTCCCGATTCGAATAGAACTTGCGCGCTGGTGCTGTATTGTGCCTTTGTGATGCAAAGAATTGTTGATGTTTTTTCATGCTCCCTGATTTGTACAGTTTGAGGAAGATAAAGGAATGAAGAAGGATTTTAGAAGAAGTGTGAAGCCATAATAATAAATAAATAAATATATATATATATATATATATAGAGAGAGAGAGAGAGGGATAGGGAGGGGAGAGAGATAAAGAGAGAGAGAGAGAGGGAGCAGGGAGGAGAGAGAGAGGAAAGGAGGTTAGAGGGAGGGAAGCGAGGGGAGAGAGGAGGGAGGGGGTGGACAGGGGGAGAAAAGGGAGGGGGAGAGAGGGAGATGGGGGGAGAGGGAGATGGGAGAGGGAGTAGGGGGAGATGGAGAGAGAGAAAGGAAGGAGGGAGAGAGGGGGTAGGGGAGGGAGAGAGGGGGAGGGAGGGAGAGAGAGGGTGGGAGAGAGAGAGGGAGAGAGATAAAGAGTGAGGGGGCAGAGAGGGAGAGAGAGGGAATGAGGGAGGGAGGAAGGGGGAGAGAGGGGGAGGGAGAGAGAGGGTGGAAAGGGGAGGGAGAAAGGAGGGAGAGAGGGAGGGAGAGAGAGGAAGGGAGAGAGGGGGTAGGGAGGGAGAGAGGGAGGGGGAGAGGGGAGAGAGGGAGATGGGAGAGAGATGGGAGAGAGGGAGGGAGAGGGAGGGAGGGAAAGGGAGAGAGGGGTAGGGAGGGAGGGAGAGAGAGGAAGGGAGGGAGGGAGAGAGAGGAAGGGAGAGAGGGGGTAGGGAGAAAACAGAAGGTAAACAGAAAACCTTATTTTAAACCCGGGCAAAGCCGGGTACTTGCAACTAGTATATATATGCAGTACTGTAGCTGTGATTTCTGGGAGGGTGGGGTTGCCCATGAAGGAAAATTTTTGTCAATTTTTATGAGTTACTACTGTAATAAAATGTTTTTTTATTTATTTTTTTTTTGGGGGGGGGGGGGCTGAATTATAATCCTATATTTGAATACATAAATACGATTCACGTGCGTGCAGAATATCCTGAACTTGTCGAAGTTTACTCTCAAGGCTATTCTTCCATTTCCATCAACTAACAATTGTGTGTGTGTGTGAGACTGGTTTTTCAACGATGAGCATTATTAAGACCAAGTACAGGAACAGTATGGATGTTCTTTCTCCATTGCATGTAGCATTATCCTCAATCGAGCCACAACTTGATAAACTTGCAACAAATAGTTACTATAGCAATTTTTATAATAACTTTCCAAGACTTTAAAATTGTATTTATGTTATCGTTTTTTTTTAAAGTTAGGCTTAACTAAGTCAGAAGACAAATTAATTAGAATACTATCAACTGTACGATTTTAAACAAAAACGATGGCTGCCATCATCAATATCAATAACTAAAAGAAGACGATCGTTACAAAACAATAATGCTTTTTCCGAAATTTGTCGATACATGTTGTAGAAAAGAAGCCGATTTCATGCCGAATGTTGTAGGAATGTGGGGCAATATAGGAGGGCTTATGGGGGGGTCGTCGTAGGCCATGTAGGATTCAGTGATCGTTTCACTACACTGACTAAGGTAATTCAAAAGGCCAGCGCAGGGAAAATAGTGCGCCGGTCCCTGTCTAATGGAAATTTCCTGTTGGTCCGCCATGCTAAAAAGTTTGAGAAGCACTGTGTTAGAATGTTAAGAGATATTCAAGGGGAAGTAACTCAATAAGCTGAAGTATTGATCGTACTTCCCCTAGATCTAAAACTGAGGGGGCGAAACTAGAAAAAAAACCAACCACGGCCTGTCCACAATCAGCCCAACAATTTACCTTGTCTCGGCTATGTCATTGCCCAGTAATCTGCCCTTTATACGCATTTATTTCATTTAACGTCATTTATTTCCAGTTAAAACTCATTTGTTTGGCTAACACGGCCAAGTGACCATCAGACAGCGAATATCTCCATTTTTGTTTCTGCAATGCTTTGTTTGGGATGAAGATTGAATGCAACATGGTTTCCTTTTGTGGAATAAATGATAAGCCTATAACAGGCCACGACGATAACAGAATGTTATCAAAATAGTTTTATAAATTTATAATAAAAGATGTAGGCCTACAGTTTTGACTTTTTGTTGGTTTATCTTTAATAATGTTATTTCTGTTCGAATTAATCTTTATAATATTTTTTACTCAACTTTAAATCGCTTACAGTTTTTTTTTTTGTTTTTTTTTTTAAATGTAAAAGTTTTGGCTATTTCACATATTTGGAGGCATTGAGAGTGTACATGAGGGAATGTTTTGTAGCAAAGCAATCTTGATTGCGTCCAGCTACAGTGACGTCAGGCCCGTAGCGTGCGGGGATGGGCTTGGGGGCCAGGCCCCCTTGCGTTTTGTCTGGCCCCCTGTGCATGTTTGCTCTACTTAGGAAAATTTATTTTCTGGCCCCCCTGCTATTGCCAGGCCCCTGCTGTAGTATTTTCATGCTACGGAGCTGAGTGACGTCAACCTCATTAGTGGGGCCCTAGACGAACTGGCCCGTTCCATTGTCAATGAGCACTACAATATGGCACTTGCATCTTCTCAAGTATGGCTGTAGGGAAAATGTCGCCTTGTTTCAAGATATTTACAAAAATGATATGTCTCTCTATTCAAAAGCATTCAAACTTTTTATTTTAATATCAACTTGTGACACAGAGTATTTCCAAAGTCAAACGCTTGAGCAAAATGAATCTAAGCAATCATTATTTTAAATTATGACTCTTCGTTGCACACTGGTGTGCCGAGATGTAGCACTTACATGGCACACTGCTCGGTTTTACTAATTTGGGTTAGGGTGCGTGTAGCAGTCCCTCTATCTGCTGTGCAATGTAAGACAGTAAGATACAACATACATTATGTATTTCGGTACTCACCTAGGGACAGGAACAACGGGGTGTGAGGAACAAGGTTTCAGCTTGTCCATGGCCAGGATGGCCACAAGGTTCCTGTCTCGAATGACACCATCATGTAGCTAACAATGAAACACCCTAGGGTGTCTGTACCGTACAGTCAGGCAAAAAAAACCCGTGTTAATAAAACACTCATTGAATATTAGACGACGAATTGTTGTTGATCGATACAAAGATATAGGAAAATATTGACTGATAGATTGGTCAACCATTATCGATATTTATCTATCTCTTTTTCCCGTTTATTAAATTAAACCATTATCGATACTAGACCTATCTCTTTTCCCGTTTATTAAATTAAACCATTATCGATACTAGACCTATCTCATTTCTCGTTTATTAAATTAAACCATTATCGATACTAGACCTATCTCATTTCCCGTTTATTAACACATTATCCATACTAGACCTATCTCTTTTCCCGTTTATTAAATTTTTTAA
Organism: Bulinus truncatus; assembly: GCA_021962125.1. Lineage (NCBI taxonomy): Eukaryota > Metazoa > Mollusca > Gastropoda > Planorbidae > Bulinus > Bulinus truncatus. The sequence continues at coordinate 1,161,155 of JAGDYQ010000095.1, forward strand.
TCTTCAGCCACTAAAACATGCCTGGAAAACAAAAGAACCAATAATCTTTGTTTTACTATTAGTCATCTACTATTAGACAGCGGTCCTTTAAATATAATACTATATTTAATTTGATGTGACGTGCCATTTTAAAAGTATTCTTCACATTTTCAGCCCGATTTAAAACAAAAAAAAAAAAAAAAAAACAACAATAAAATAAATCTTGATTTAGAAACAATCAAATTCTAGCCTAGTCTGCCTTAGTACAGTCTGGCCGTCAGCGGTTCTCACAGTGTGAACTAGTTTTTATATTTACAGGAATGAGTATCTTTACTAGATAGGGAATAGATTTGAGAATACTATTTTTCACTGCATGAGTGTAACATCAGCTGCTCTATAGATTAGCGAGAAGAGGATCAATGGTTGTGTGGTAATGTACTGACTGTTTTTCAGGTCATGGTTCAAGTTCCCGTTATATCTCCCGTGGTGCTCCATGTCCATTGCACTATCGGCTAAGGTGGTATGAAAGAAGGGCACCGTAAAAATTGTCCCATTAGTGGTTTATAGAATCTATGGTTTTGATCTCACCGTTACAGGGACTTCACACACACACACACACACCAAAAAACGTGCGCACACACACACACACTAACACACACACACTAACACACACACACATACATTAACGAGGGATTGATTTGGAATAGTTTACACATTATTTTAGTACACATATTTAGTTGTTTTTTTTTTAAACACTGATCGATACCCTCCTATATGTGAGTGTTATTTTCATGGTGAATAGCTATTTGTTTACATAATATTTCCTGATATCAATACAATTATTAGCTTAATTTGTTTAGGTTATGCTGTCCGACGACGACCAAAATGGAGTCGTAAACATATCGTAAAGATTAAAGGGTAATCTCTGACCAATGCACATCTCTTCGAAATAAGAGCATTTTTATTGTCATGCAGTGCTATTAACTGATGCAGAAATGAGCACAGTTTATCAAAACTCAATTTTTTGAAAATTATATTTCTGTATTTTAGCTTACTTAGCTTTCCCCTGATTCTCAAGCGCCAACCGTAGATGCGACCTAGCATCGTATTCGAGTTCGAGCTTGGAGATATTTCTCTGCTAATCCCAAACTCTCTCTCTCTCTTTGAACTCTCTCATCTGCGGGCTGAGACTTAGTCTCTTCCGTGAGATCAGACTCTATGCTGTGAAGTTCCCCTTCTCAACATCTGGAGACTGTCATAGAGCCCAATGGCCAGCAAGCTTCCTTTGTTCATCGCACTTTTCTTCTTAATGCACTATGTTTTAACTGTTCAGTCAAAATGACGTCAATATTTCATACCTTCTACACCTTGGAATTTAACGTATATAAATCAGCCGTCGGCCAACTGTCATCTTTCCAATCAAAGCATAAATATTAGTTTCTGCTTTTTATTTTCTTTTAATTTTCTATGGTTATATTTTAAGTATAGGTGTGTCACGAATAAAAAAAAACAGTATTCTTAGTGGGTCACAAATAGTAAGATTTTTTGAACTCCTGTTCCAGACATTAGGGTATAATGTAAAAAAAAAAAAGGACCACATTTTTTCAATTTTTAGAAAAAATTACCCTTTATCACTATTCCATTTTTTTCCATCACACACACACATACATACACACACACATACATACATACATACATACACAATTCAAAGATGGTCAGCTATGAAAAAAATAGAACTTTATTTCCGATGTCGATATTCAATTTTTAGGATTTCCTGGCCAAATATGAGATTCTTCCAGTGCCACTAGACTGGCAGCTGTCAAATAGAACCTGTCACGAAGAAGATTACATTCTGTGTCAAGTGACAGGACAGAAATCGTTTAAGAGAGTCGCTTGCAAATATGTGACTGGCTTTCGAAAATAAAAATGTAGGACGATTTGACAGACAGTCAACTACAGCACACACTATACTACGTAATGTGACAGACTGTCAGGTACAACACACAATATATTACGTAATTTGATAGACCGTCAAGTACAACACACATTATACTACGTAATTTGACAGACTGTCAGGTACAATACATTATATACTACGTTATTTGATCGGTATATCGTAAGCTCAATAGGACGGTTATTGTCCCATTTGTGCAGTTCTAAAAGTCCCATCTAATTTTACCGATGGCTGTATGTGGTCAAATTTAGATGTAACCATCTGAATAAGGCTTTTTTTAAGAGCTCAACCAAAAATATGGGGCAAAGTAAACAGAGATGTTATGATGGCGTTATATGCAAGCTGTACAACGTAAACTGACAGCTTCGTGAGTACCTAAGGCTGTACCCAACAACCAACGGTAATATAAGAAAGGCTCACCATGTAACAAAGATAAGCATTTTTTTTATTATTATGACATTACCCATTAATCAATATTTCTTTTTAAAAGTAATTTAAGTTCCCTTATCCAATAATGGAGTCGTCTGTTATCTATAGCAATGGATCATAAAGGTGTTGTATTGATAGCACAACGCCCAGCCGCCTTTACCTTCCATACTGAAGTCAGATGACCTTATTTAACGCTGGGTGGACGTAAGAGACTTCTCTTAATTTTTGTCTTTGTTCTCGCCGAGGATCGAACCCGAACCCTAAATAAAAGAATAACACCTGTCCCACTTTCTTTTAACAAGAAAAATTTGGTTTTGAACATGCATATACAAATATTGAGTTATTTTCGTGTGTTAGAGGTTATACTTTTAACAAATCCAAGCGCTGTTAAAATGTTAGGTGAATAAATTACACTTTAAATTGTTCATTCATTGGATGATACGGTAAATCATTCGTATGGTCATCAGATTGTGCCGTGTTTCATCACCATTTCGTGACAGCATGTCTGTTTTGCGCGTGCGGGTGTGGTAACACCACCGTACATAAAATCTCAATTTCTGTGACAGAATTTTTTTAAATAACGCCTTAAGAGGTCTGTCATTTTTTTTTATTGTCACATTTTATTTTCACAGTTTATAAACATGGCCACAAATTTTGGGATCTCCTTTTCAAAATGGAGCCTTGAGCGATTTGTTTTTCTTTTTATTTTCAGCTTTCACCTCAAACTTTTTGTTATTTTTTAAACCTGTTGCGCATATTACATTGAGCAAGTTTTCTGCCGATTATAATAGTAAATAAGATGACATGATAATTCAAAGATATATATAAGAATGATGAGAGTCAGATTAAAACAGATGAGGTACCCTGGAGAAAAAAATCATCTGTTTCAATCGAGAGCGAAATTCATGATCAGGGTTTTCCTTACTTCCGGTCTGACATCCAGAAGGTGATGGGTTGCGTGGGGGAGGGATGGAGGGAGGGGTGAAAGCAGGCAGGGTGAGTTAACAAGTACATCCCGGGGAAACTGCTGCGTGACGTGAATACATACGATTGGATCTGAGGATAAAGGTACTGACTCTGGCAGTTTCCGGTTCAGGTTGTTTTGGTTTTTTTTGGTATTGATGGGCAAATTCAAATAGGCTGTGAAAGAATGAGAATAAAGTATTGTTTGCAAATATTTTAATGGTGGCTTCTAGTCCATTATAAACAATATAATATAATAATAGCGATTTGGGCGCTGCGTTAAATCGAAAAAAGTAAAGAATTAATACAATATTCCAGTTTAAAATACAATCATGAAAAAAATCGGATCTGCCTGAAACTAAAAAAATAACTCGCCTGCCGATCAAGCCTTAAGGGGATATAACCTTTGCAAATGTTTTTCATACAGCTAGTTAAAAATATATTAAAAAATCTTGATTGCAGACTTTCATTGCCGACAGGCAGGTCACATCGGATAACGTTAAATGTTGTGAATTTGATTAAAAAAATGTGTTTTTTTTTTTAAAAAGAAGAATCTTGAGTGATGTACACTGAGTTACGTTTCCAGAGGAATAAATTATGGGGCTACCTGCCGAGTGGCGAATTAAGATATCTTACTGGACAGTATGTAAACCATATTTCATGAAAAAAAATTTTATATTTATTGAACTTTTTGTTCACATCTGGATCAGTTGATAACATTTTTATTACAATAAAAAGAAACTTATTGTGCAGGAAAAGTATCAAGGACCGATGATCCCCCCACACACCCCTTTTCCTAATTTTTAAACAATGTTTACATCGCCATTTTGGTCGCCTAGCAACGCAACCTGTAAAATTAGTCAAAAAAAAATGAGATGTCGGATAAATTATCACAAATTTGAAAACAAACCGATTTTTATTTATCATAAATTAAGCCTGAAACTCAAACCGAGGCAGGTATTATAAATAAAACCAACTTCAAAATTCTAAAAAGTTCAACTTTGTGTACACCGCGAGTAGACTAACGTAATTTATATGGGTCTATTTATGGTCTGTTTAAAAAAAGTGTTTTAATAAACATTGATCGAATTGAGACGCAAGCAAGACGCTAATATCAAAACAGAACAGTATTCGTACTTTCGATCTCAAGAAGACAGGCTTTATACTGAAAATATTATAACAGATTTTTTTAAGCTTTTGACCCTTGCAAGCATGCTGGCCATTGCAGACAACAGCAACAGACGAAAAAATGTATAAAAGAAGGTTAGAAGCGACATTTTCTTGGATTCAAACCCATATCATTCACCTCATACGAATCAAATTGATATCAACAACAAATTTCATTCATTGGTATAAAAAAAAGTGTTATTAATTTCTCCATTTTAAAACTTTTTTTTTATTTGATTAATTTTGGTCTACAAGATTTAATCTTGAATCAGAAATAAATGAAAATTTCATTTTTCTTTATATTGTTTGAGTAGCTACGTGTAAGTGTAATAATTTTTTTTTTGTTTTTTTGCGAATACTTTCGATGCTTATGTCCTTGTTATAAAACATCACCTTCGAATAAATATATATTTTTAATTTCTAGAAAAAAACTAATTTTAAGTTTATTTTTGATGATAGATTCTTTCTGTAATAAAAAAAGAGATCTGAAGAATTCAAACCAAACGGGTTGCATTTCCAAGACATACGTCATTGATCAATTGTTATTTATTTAAAAAACCTGAAGAACTAGCAGGAAGTAAATCCTGCAATATAGGGACCATAATGATCTCACGGGACATCACGCTAAGAATTTTGATCTAAAAGAGAGAGACCGCTAGATTAAAAAGTACCACAGACAGAACACGACGGGAGGGGGTTAGATAGAGTTGTCTAGAGTTAGTGACAGGGTGTCGGGGAGGGGAAGGGGGGCGATAGACTCGCCCACCCCTCCCAGGATGACGTACGACGGTGATAAAATAATCAGGATTTTTTTTATGTACAGAGATGAGGCCCTGAAGGTGAAAGGAGAAAAGATTGCTCTAACGGTCGAAATAGGACCAGGGAGGTGATCTAAGTAAATCTTAATGTTGATTACGTCCCATCAAATTTTTTTCTTTCTACGTTAACTTTCTGTGATGACGTATACTTTGCCTTTGGAGTGTTAGGAAGGAGGTCTGGGGGGAGGTGGGCTTGGGGATGGACTCTCATTACAGCTCATAAGTGTGTTAGTGGGGGGAGTGAACTGGTGGAAGGGGTTGGGGTGGTTGTTTTAAATTACGGAGACAGTCCGGAGGACGCCCATTACCCCAATATTTTTGCTGTTATTATTATTATTGTTATTATTATTGTTACTATTACATTACACTTGGTTTTCATTGTGTTATAACATTAGATATATATATACCTCATCACAGTAAGCAGTGATTACATAGCAGATCAAGTGGTTATAACTCCAGACGAGTAGGCGCTTCGCGAGGTGGGGTGAATGGAGAACGGGAGATATAAGACGAAGATCGTGGTCATAGGAACTTAGAATGTCATTTCCTTTGTTATATCAACTTCAAGATAACTTGGTGTCTTTCGTGTTGACGTACTTGTCACGTTATAGTGATGTCAATATTTATGATACACGATATGGTGGATAACATTCTGATGACTTAAAAAATACGACGGTGTCAACACTTGGTGTGATCATCAATTGGAATTTATTCGAAATTCTTTTTTTTCATTCAGAAGTGCAAACGGTACTTCCTGACAAATTAATTTCATTATTTATATTAGATTGATAATTTCAATCTATAAATTCTAAAATAGTTTAGCTAATGTATGTAGCTACAGCTGGTCGTCTCAATGCCGTACATATTTTTCCACTGAACATAGTCATGTAAAAGCCTTTTACTGTTTTTTACTATCTTTCTCAGAGGCGACAGGACGGATTTTTACAAACTAAATAATCTACTAACACTTGTAATTCCAAAGTTACGTTATATATATATATATATATATATATATATATATATATATATATGTCTATATTATATATATATCTACTCATATTATTTATCTCTTATCTATTTATCTATCATCTATTTACCTATCTATCTATCGACGACGATATTCAATTTATCTATCTATTTATCTATCTATCGACCTTATCTATCTATCTATCTATCTTATCTATCTATCTATCTATTCTATATCTATTTTATCTATTTTGATTTCTCCATTTATTTCAACTTGTTCTAAAAAGTGTTTTAGTCTGCGAGAGTCTATCAATCATTTATCTTTGATTTTTCTTATCTATCATATATGGATTTTTTTAGAGCTGCATGACAATATTGTGAAAGAAGGCTTGTTAGAGTAATCATTTATTAGTTATTTTCACGCCATTTTTAAATTAGATAGAGGTTCATCTATTGTTGAATTACTCAATTAAATCCTATTTCGTCATGTTAATTATTCGATAAATGGTCAGAACAGTAAATTGTTTTCATTGTGTTAGTAGTTTGTAAAGATGAGAAAAAATAAAGATGATTTTTTTTCTTTCTAATTGTATTGTTTTTGGAAGAGTGATGGAAAAGGAAGATTTCATTGTGAGTTGTGATATTATTATGCTTATAGATCTAATATCTATCGTATCACATGTTTAGTATTAAAAAGTTTGTGAATTATTGTTTTGATGTTCTTATTGCAGGGGCATAATTAGAACTGTAAAAACATGGTAAATAAAATTAACTTTCTTTTCTTATCAAATTATTATAGAGTAATGAACGACATAATTATGGATATTTCTATTGTTTAAATGTTTTAATTCAGGTATTAAAGATGTTCTTTTTTGAAAGCCGCCTACAAACATTAAAAGTAACATACAAATACATAAATATTATATCAATCCATAGCATACACCATCTTCATCCATCCATCCATGCATACATACACATACAAACATACATATATACATACAAATAAATAAATATACATATATATATATATATATATACATATATATATGCCCATACATACAAAAGATATATATACATATACAAACATACATACATTTATGCTACATTACAATATACATATATACATACGTATACATGCATACAAACATACATACATATGTATACATACAAAATATATATTATATACATACATTACATGTAATACATAATATTATATATATTACATAATATTAATATATATTATTATTATACATATTATTATATAAATTATTATTATATATAATATTATTACATTATTACATACATATAAACATTTCAAACATTATATACATACAAAGAATATTCATTTATAATTCGTAGAGAGTTAAGTTTCGTATGAAATTTCCCTTTTTTTTTTTGAATTGGTGAAATGCTTAATGCACCTTCAGGCAGTCTATATTTAGATTACCTGATCAGTTCAAACTGTCGCAACAATGTTGAACTTGTTTTTGTCTTTCATCAGATTAAAGGAATGACAGGGCCGTCCGGATATCAGTCTCTTATGTTGTCTAGTTATCAAAAGGTTTCCTAGTTGTGGCTGTGTCTAGTTGTCAAAGTTCTCTTTGTTAGGCACAACCAGTTGTCGTCTCTTTCTATGGATGTTGTCAAAAATTTCTTTTTGCTGTTGCCAACCAGTTGTCGCTTTCTGTCTATGTTGCTGTATCCAGTTGTGTCGTCTCTCTTAATTGCCGTCTTGTTATCATCTTTCTCTTATTTCGTCTCCAGTTGTCTATATTATTGTGTAGCCGCTGCTCAGTCTTCTCTATTGATATCCAGTTTTTCAGTCTTCTTTTAAAAATAAGTCCAGTCGTCTTATTGAGTTGTCCAGAGGTCGTCTTTTTTAAATTTTCGTTGCAAAAGTTGTCTACAGATGCATCAAAGTCTTTCTACTCAAAAAATTGTGGTCTGGATCGGGTAGTCTGCTATTAGTATTCGTCCAGTTGCACAACTTAAGGATAAAGAAGAATAGTTTCGTAAAGTTTACTGTATTACACTATAAATCGTCTATTTAAATATATATGTTGTACTCAATTAGCTTGTGTCTTCAACGTTAGAAATAAATATAGCTAAAAATTGCAATTCTAGCCTTGAAACATGATAGATTGAACATATAATTAATGAAATCCGTACTACAAATAAATAAAAACAGGAGGATTTTAAGACACATACTTACTCACGAAAAAAGAAAAGGCCAAATATACTATTGATCTATACTTATAATCTAAAGCACTTCGTTTACTTATTATCTAGCGCCTTGGCGGGTGTAAAGGCTTATGTTACCGAATTGTTCACTCGGCAATAACAGCTTCCGGCTAATATTAACGACAGCGATATAATTCACACGAGCATTCAATTTCACGACTGCCATTAATTGTCATTGTCCTTTAATTTTCACTGTCACAGTGTAGAGGTTGACATGACATTCAGTAAATTTAAAGACATATGACATTCAGTAAATTAAAGACAAGACAAAGATATGACATTCAGTAAATTTAAAGAATGACATTCAGTAAATTTAAAGACATGACATTTGAAATTTGATAACTAGTAAATTTAAAGACATGACAATCAGTAAATTTAAAGATATGACATCTGCAATTTCATAACGAAACGATATCCCAATTTTTTCATTACGTGATATCAGTTTTCCATGACAGATCGGACCATGTTAAAGACTATCCTTGCCTTACAGAAATCAATAGATAATCATCGATACAAAAGATATATAATGGAACATCTAAAATAAAAATTGTACTATGACTATAATAGATTATTAAAATGTTAAATTAGTTAGATTTTTATTTAAACAGATTTTAGCTGACACTTATCAAGGTACATTAATCGTCACATAAAAAAGTTTATACCGATTGATATTTATTTTTATATGTGTGTGTGTATATATATATTTCGGTGACTCACTTTTCTAATGGAAAAAAATAAAGTTGACTTCTTATCATGGTTTTCTAACGGTGATTTAAAACATACATACCAGTTTCACACATTTAAATTGCCTCAGTGCGCTTGCTATCTTGCGTCTTATGGTATTCGGTAGTTGTTTTAAATGAGAATTTTGCAAAAATGCAGTTTTTTAGATACAAAGAACAATTATATTCACAGCAATAATTAAATAGTTACCTGATAAATTAACCTGACTGTTGTAGAGTAGCTCTAGTATGTCATTCGAGTGTCACGCACACTTTAAATTTTTAAAAAGTTCATCGTTTATTGTCCCTCTTTTAATTCCGATGGTAATTTTCATTCTGTCTGTCTGTCTGTCTGTTCGTCATTTGTAGATATATATCATTTTTGTGTAAATCTTAAGCCCGCCAAGTGTACATCGTCTTATTTCGCTATATCTGACCTTCAGAGCCGGGGGCCAATATTTAGTTATTTTTTGCTTATATTTTAAATATAAATAATGTGTTAACAAAGGGCATAACATTATTTATTTTTGTACAGTTATTTCCTCTCTAAATTTATCGAAAATCTACTATATATAAAAAGGAGTTGCAATTGATTGTTGTAACCCGAAAAATGGTCATGGAGAGATATTTGTGGCGAAAATGTTTCAAAAAATCCGTTTCGATTTTGCCCGACCGAAAAGATTTCGGAAAGGTCTTGCTTTTTTCAGACGAGCTCACAGCTGATATCTGGAATTTTATGATATTCTCCTTTCTGATTAAAGAGAGATGATTGAATGACGACGTCACAGATTTTCGTTCGGAATATTGACAACTCTCAAAGAAGACCAATGGTGTTGCCTGAAAGGATGGACAGTGGAAACATCAGTCATGACACCTGTGGGAAAGCAAGAAGAGCATAAAGAAATTTCTTATTAGCGATGACGAGGTCAAAATCCTTTTAATGTCACATGAAGCAAGTTGAAGACATTTGTTATGGATGCATCTTTCTTTGTGATCATCGAAAGATTTCATCGTCTCAGCAAGCAGAGGAATGATTTCGCACTAAAGGTACAGAGAGTCGGCCAATTTTCCAATGCAGTTCGAGATTTGAAGGGAGAAACATTCTTATAATCAATAAGAAGCTTGATGAAATCCAGATGATCAGAGGGGTGCGTCCGTTAGAATGGGACACTGAATCCAAGTTTTTAATGTAAACGAGGATTTAAAAAGATTCCAAATTCTGTAATATCTGTTCCGCATTTGACGAGGAAGAGTATGATGTAGACATCCATCTTGCATGGTGATAAGCTTCCTGAAGACGAAAACGCACACCAGCAAGGCCAGGAAGACAAGATTCATCAGTTCTTTACCTTAACGTGGAAAATCTTGAGTTGTCTTTCCTCTGAGACATCGGACAAATGCGATGACTCTTCTTAATGGCTTGAAATTTTGCTCCAGTGTAACATCGTGGCATATACTAGCCTGTCTTATTTTTGCCAAAACGTCTTATAGCGCTATTAAAGACTTCAAATGAATTATTGGGAGACGGTAAATATACCGTTACAATAGGCTCAATTGTGAAAGTACCTAGCTCAATAAACATTGGCACTGTCCACCGACAGTATACGCTATAGAAATATCATGAAAAAATAGTAACAAATGATCGCTTCAGGGATTTTGGCTGTAAAGATTGGCCAGTAGTTTAAATTAGGGGAGATTCTTAGTTCAATGGACATTAGTATGTCTCATGAAAAATTTACAGAATGTCGTGCCAGATGGTTGTGTTTCAATCATACCACAGCCAGCAGCAAATTAGAAGTATCTACTCAACAAATATTGGCATGTTAGCTGGACAGTATACGTTAAACAAATAGTCCATGAAAAATATTATTAACTAACTACAGATTTGCTGTGTTTGTAAACATATTATTAATAGTAGGCTCACATAGGTACTTTAGCCAATTTATACAATACAACTTTTTCGATCTAGTAGTCATAACTAAATGAATGATATTTATATAGTTAAAAATATTTGATCTTTGGTAACACTTGATTTTATAATATATTTGAAATACAATTGGTGCTATTATTTATGAAAATTTAGAGATTTCTAGATTTCCTGGAATCTTCTCAATTCTTTTCCTTACGTTTTTTCTAGAAGCTCTAGAACCTTGTAGAGATTTCATAGAACCTTTTCTCAGTCTTCTGTGAATCTGTATAATTTTTCTAAAATTTTCCTCAGAATTTTTCTAGCATTTTTCTGTGTGCTTTATATGCATACATTCAAAATTCATTCAAAATGATTTAAATGAATTTTTTCTGTGTTGTTTTGAAGTCAAAGGAAACAATAAAAAAACAAATGCTCCAAAACAATTTGACAAAAAAAAAGCATTTTGGGCCACTTTTATATACTATATATACTAGTGGAAAGCCAGCTGAAGCTACTGAACGAAACTGATGAAGGGATAAGAAAGAAATATACGAAATATTGCAATAGAAGAACATGCGGCCCTTTATCGTTACGAACAGAATACAGATAGAACAGAAAATAACAAAGAATCGTACGAAATACTGCAATACAAGTATATTTATATTTTTATTAAATGTGAACAAAATGCTATATCATACTTCTTGGACACCAATATTTTTTTAGTGTACGGACATTATGATTATGTGTTAGATGCGTATATATTTATTTGTTTTTGTTTATGTGTGTGTCTGTATATACATATATATATATACATATATATATAATGTATATTATTTGCGTATAAGTACGATATTTAATTCAGTTTTTGGCCAATTGTTTCGCATATAAAATACAGCCGACATTCAATCAACAATAGTTGACGACATAATGCTATCAAACATGTTGGAATGATAAGTAATTTCTGATGTTTGATGTTGCTTAAAAAACTTCTTAACTCCATTTGAATATGCCAGATGAAATGAATTATTACATAAAATGGTCGGAGTTAGTTCACTTACCATTATTATTTTTTGTTTGTAATCGTATACTAATATAAAAAGAAGGTCATCGTTTAATAAACATCACTTTTTTTTCAAAAAGGCGAAAACAAGAACTTTTTAATTAGTCACCGACGGTTGCTTTGTTGTTAATTATGAAATTTTTTTTTAAATACTACAAAAAAGAAACAACAATGAAATAAAATATTTTTATTTTTGTTTTGAACACTTTAACATTAGTTTAAAAATATTCATTGTTTTGACATGCTTGATTGTTTTATAAAAATATGAGAGAAAAATGATTTTTTTTTTTTTAATTCAAGAAATCTATTTTTTTTTACGGGTTGTACTCTATCATGTGAAGCAATTTAAACATCAGTTAAAAGGGGCAAATAAAAATCAACAATAAAAACAAAACAGATGTCAATTTATTGAATCTTTTTAAAGATTTTTTTTTTTATTGCGTATAAACAATAATACATATTTCGTAGAAGACAGAAATGAATCTTGACAAACTACGTTATTTTTTAAAAACTACTTATTTTGTTTTGCATTTTTATTCTCATTACCGCTAAAATTTAAAAAAAATAAAAATATAAATTTCAAAGACTGCAAAAAATGTTCTTCAAATAAACATACAACAGGAGAGAGTTTTTTTAACTTTAACGTATTAATAAAAATTTTATACGAAAAGTTTATCTGACATTTGAAACATTGTCAAGTTGAAAAAAGAACGGATATACAACAGAGATTTATTCATCGCTCAGGGCGTGGTTAATTGGTAGCCAGATCTTGTCTAAGGAAGAGCAAAATAGATTGATTATAAAACAACAATAATAATAAACAGATTTAATTTTGTGCCGACATTGAGGTCTTGAGGGTCGGATTATTTATTAAGCTTGAAGTTTACATGACTCTAGTTCAAAAAAACAAGTTCACCTATGGTCAGCTGATAAAAGTGAAACGGCAAATTTTTAAAAGAGTATGTAGCAACTCATTTTTTTGAACATTTTCCCTTTTTAAACGACATCGTTATAAATCCACACTATGGGTGCACCTTGACGCATCTCACAATGAGTAATACATGGGCATTATAGATCCTTGGCAGTGGCGTGGGCACTGTCATTTTTATGCCTCATCTTCGAAAACCATATAATATTACATGTAAAATATAAATATTTATGCCCCCTTTATGAATACGCCCTTTCCCGCTGCGCCAATTAAAACCATGAGTAAGGCAACAGAGCAAGTGGCCCATATACAGGGACGTACTTTCGCTTTAGAAGGGCTTAGATATTTTCTTTCCCATAATCATGATGGCCGATGGGGTGTAATCTTGCACCTCTCTGCCCAATTACCAGTTACGATCTGATCCTCGCAGTTTTTTTTGCACCTCATCGTTTTGAGTTGCCGGGTCCTTCTCGATCGCGGGTCAGGGCACTCCACGAGAGGGCGTGCGCGGGCATTGTTGTGTGAGATTTTAACACAGTAGTTTGAGTCTGTTAAGACGTCTTATAGATAGCAGCTACACGTGATTGGGGTTGCACCAGCGATCAGCGCCTGTGGTTAGATCGAACAATCAGGTCGACATTCGAGGAGATTGCGGAATATGCGGTATCGACTGTCACCAGATGCGGGGCCCGATTGTAATTTCAGTGAGAATCTTGATTTTTTTTCAGTCCCAGAAAGTGCCCGCTTAAATCGGTACTGACTTAAAGCTGTAGGAGTAGTCAGACTGGGCGTTGCTAACCACAATAACTTTTTATATGACAATGTTACTGAGATGAATTTACCACCACCCGTTCCGATATTTTCTTGATTAAACTACAAAGTAAAAGCTCATAACTTCTTGTCGTACACAAACTCCAGTCAGACACACGTCTCGTTGCAGAATGATCTCTCTCTCGCTATGTTAAATTGTTCAATGCACTGACGATCAGCAGCAAAACACGCAATCTAAGTAAGAACTACGTATCTTTTATTTAGTCTAGAAGAATTTTTGTTTCTCGCACTTCGTACCCGTCAAAATACCGTTACTCTTCTCAAACTTGGATGTCGTCTTGTATTTATTTTGAGGAAGAAATTTGGCTCTGACATTTGGCTCCAAATTTTCGAGTGATAATGCAACGTAAACTACTTCCTACTGTTGTCAACCAGTCATATCCCATTTACCTCGTGGTCGTCTTTTAAATGACTGAAAGTTGACTACGTCATTTGAAATTTACATCTTCTAATTTCAATTAAGTTAATGATTTAATTATCTCATCATAAAAATAACGCTCATGAAATTGTTCACAATTTGCAAAATTTTCCGTAAACCATTTGTGGAAAAATAACTGAATAAAATAACTCCATCCATTTCCCCCATTTTGGCAGATATGTTACAATGTTTCTAAACTAAATTGAATCTATTATGATGTTAATGTAAATTAAAATTCCTTTTTCCAATAGAATGATCTTGAACGAGAGACAACTGAGAGACAAGTGACATAATATTGTCACAAGTTGTTAATAAATGAGATTAAAAGAATATTAATTAAAAATTTATTAGAAATGACATTGCCGACATGAGAATTTTCTGACTGAAGTGGTGATAGGAGATGGCAGTGTATGGAGTAACTGTGGAGTAACTGTAAATATGGAGAAACTGTGGAAGGGTAAGTATGGAGGTTAATAACTACGTACAATAATGAAAGAGAACTCAACTTGTTATAAATATCGTTCACCCAAATTCACTTGTATTAAGCTCACTTTGGATAGTTCATTTTTAACATTAGGTATGTAGCCACTACATTATGCGAATATCTATTTCCGAACAATTTAAGTTGAATGATCTATTTTGATGTATAGCATTTCTAAAGTATTGTCTCAAAAAAAAAAATAAATTTTCAAATACACATCCAGCTCACGTACTCTTTTTAGAATTGCAAAATGCTCACAAATACATCAAGCACTCTATTTAAATTGCAAAATGCTTCAGTATTCCATTTATGTTTTTCGAATTTCAATTTTTTTTCATCATTTATTTTTTCTATTCTATTTCATCTTAAAACTTAAAAATCCATTCACTCCAACACAACATTGGCTTGCCTTCGTAAGGCTCCCAAATGATGGATACATTAAGCATTCTCCACCTCGATATATAATGTTGTGCACCTAAAAAAGAAAAGAAAAACCACATGTCGCCGTGCTTATCTATGTGATTGATAGACTTCATATGTTTTGAGCTGTATATAGATGGTGAAATTTTGTGCATACAATAACTTTCTTTTATAAATTTTTGTTTTTAAATACAATCAGGATTTGTGCCTCTTTGCCACATGCACTAAAAACAAAGCGAAATGGCTAAATCCCCGAAATGAATAATGCACAATGTGTACTCAGTGCACAGGAACTTTTTGACCCGAGAGGTACTTGAAAATATTAATCTGGGATTAAAGAAGCTTGAAAATTAAAGATACTTAAAATATCAGATTAAAGATACCTGAACATATTGCCTGGGGATTAGAGGCAATTGAATATATTACTTGGAAAGATAATTGAAAATTTTTCTGGGATTAAGATACTTTAAAATATTACTTTGGGATTAAATATTCTGAAAATAGTCTGGAATTAAAGATACTTGAAAATATTACTCTGGGATTAAAGATATTGAACATTATTATTCGGGGATTAATACTCTTGAAAATATTACATGGGGATTCAGAGTAAATGAAACATTACTTTCTTACATTAGCAATTTCATCTACCTTTTGGTATTAGATAGACAGATGATAAATAGAAAGAGAAATAAAGACATGTGTTCATATATTTATGATTTAAGAAATATTTTTTGCTTAATCAGTTTATATGGTTGAGTGTATGTATGATCTGTTCAATATAATCGGGTCATGTCTATTGCAGTAATCTACTATGAAATGATAAAAAGCACAGATTAAGAGCAGAAGTGTCTTGTATCGCCCCAAGATATGCCAGACCTGAGCTTGCTTATAATATATTTTGATTACTCATACAGACGTTTAGAAAATAGACAGTTTTGATATTCAATATCATTGTTGTAATGAGAACATCTACGCCAAAATATTTGCCTTCTGTTATCTGCACATTACCATTGCACTATAGTAATTTGCTTGTCGTGTTGATTTTTCATTATCTTCAGCCGAAAAATGAAATAATAAGTTTAAATCCAGCAAAGCCCCATTGCTTTTCCCTGAAATAGTTACACTTATGTTTAAATCTAGACTGAGAGGTTCTAATATCGGTGTAATTAACTTATACAACACTTTTTTTTCAGAAGTGATGATATAAAGAAAAAACAATGTTTAGAAAAAGAACGAAAGATTTACGATTTTATAATAGCTTTCCTTTTCACTTTCTAAAGGCTAACCAATTTTTCGATTTCTAAGTACACATTAGTTTATCTACTTCAAGTTATAGACCCGAACTTTAACACTACCTCGTCCTTGTAGGCTGTGTTTACGTTGCTTAATGAGAGTCCGCAATCTATAACAAATAAATAAAAGTTAGTCGAGACATAAATTATGGTAACGAGAGGGTCAAAAGAGCATTAATTTGTTATTTTCAGTTCTACTTATTCGAATTTTTGGCACAACGAGCCATTATTTAACTAATAACATATAATTTATGTCCACTATAAAACAAGGAAATGTATGCAGGGGGACCAAGCACTCTGTGTATCCTGTTCGAGTGATATATTTTCCGATAAAGATAAAATACAATACATCGAGATCAAATATAAAATATTTTGATAAATTTGGTTGAACGGTCTGCTCGGTTTATTTGATTCGCATCGCATAATATGAAGTTTTTAATAAAGAATTAGACTAGACATGTACATAAACAAATTTGTTGTGTAAAAATGGGGAAAATAAAAAAAGATTTATGAACATTTTTTTTTTCAAAAAAAGATATATATAGTCCGGTGCAATAAATTATACCGAAAAGGAAATTCACTTAAGAGAAACTTTTTGGTTCTGCCTTACAAAGCGGAAAGTTTTCGATAGTATATTATTTTGTAGCAAAACGCAGTAAACATAAAAATGTTAGTGTAAGAAACTTTTGCTGTGGACTAATAGTCGATCGACAACGATCGATAGTTGATAGTAAGATCAATTTTGTACAATATAAATTTTAATTGCTCCTTTTTTAGGGGTATTCAATGTAGGCGCAAAACAGAAACACTTTAGTCCATGCATGGGCAAATAACAAAAAAATGACAGAGACACATAGAGACAACAATCGATAGATAAATTGACAGAGATAAAACTGACAGAGATAAAACTGACAGAGATAAAACTGACAGAGATTATTTAGTTGACAGAGATAAATGATATAATGGACAGAGATAAAAAACTGACAGAGATAAAATCGACAGAACCGACACCGACAGAGATAACACCGACATAAAACTGAACCGACAGAGATAATCGACAGATAAAACCGACAGAGATTAAACCGACAGAGATAAAACCGATAGAGACAGAGATAAAACTGACAAGAGATAACATCGACAGAGATAAATGATATAGAATATCGATCATTTTTATAGACGATATATTAAACTAAACACTGACAGATAAGCTGACAGAGCAAATGACAGAGATAAAACTGGACAGAGATAAAACTGCACTGACAAATTGACAGAGATAGACAAAATGTTCAGGTTCACCTTCTGATTTAACATGACAAGCACTTTCTGTCTGACTATAACATGAAAATAGTTATGGTGGTCATAAAGTTTTTTTAAGAGTTCTAGTTGAACTGCGTCAATTTACCAGTTATTGTCTTTATCGAGAACACTGACGGCTTCGTGTTTTTTCTTGTGAATTTCCTTGCTATTTCTAGTGACTGTTCGTCTGACATTTCACATAGCTCTCCTGCTCTTTCACATTTATAAACACCTAATTGACATTCCATATATTATGTTCGTATTCATTATGACATTGTTATTGGTGATATAGACAAGAGAAGAGACAAACAAGTGACACTCAGACCTAGGCGGACCGTTTCCGTTTTTTCGACTGATCGGATGGGGAAATAAATGAGATGTCCTCTATCTGGATATTATGAAAATGCGGATTGAGGGGGCAATTTTTCGTGCTAGCAGCTTAGTCCGACTATTGACCAATGTCCATTGGACAGTTATATGCTTATATATATATGTGTGTGTGTGTAAAAATTTGTGTGTGTTTGATAAAAAAAATTTGTGTGAAATGTATCAACAAATCATATATATATATATATATATATATATATATATATATATCTTATAAATGCATTGCAGACCTGTTGTAAAGAATCAATTGAACAGAAACTATGAACACCAATATGAAATCTTTTCGATACTTTTACAGTAAGCAATTATATTGCCTGGCCGACCCTCTTGAGCTTCAAGTTTGACTTTATACGTTGACTGCGGACATTTTTCGTCACTTATTGTGTACTCTATTAAAAATCCGAGAAATCTAAAAGTTTTTTTAGTCAACCTTTCCACGAAGTTTTTGCTCGCACTATTTCTTGTGTGCTTGTATCGATTTTAGATAGGAATTCTGGTCAATATTTTATTACACGCAAGTCCACACTATTTCAAAATTACATATCAACTCGAACAGATAGTATGATCAATTAATATCCACTCAACTTATGTTGGATACTCTTTTACATTATCATTTGCTTCTCTTAGTCTCAAATCTACAGTGGATTCCGCTTAATTTGGACACACCGCTGAGAAGACAGCCGCTTATTTGGGAAGACAAATAAAGAAACCAAACCAAAGAAGCCAGTAAATGTATGTTTAATTATCAGTTAAAGATAGCCTGGTCCCGATGTGTCCCAATTCAAGCGGACGACTGTATTTTCAAATTGCTTTTGGTAAGATTTAGAATCTCAGCTTAATAGGTAAATAGTCTGATACCATTTCACGATGTTGTTTCCCCCGGCTCTGCTCAAATTTTACCCACAAGAAAACGGTCTTAAATGTTTATGTTAAATGAGTTGAATTAATGACACCAGTAATAATGTTTTCTTTATTAAAACATTTATCTGAGTACTTAGACTTTTCTTTCTTTAATTTTCTCTATTAATTTTTTTATTTTTCATGTTGTTTCTTTCCAAACCAAAGTCCTGCTGTTGTTACGTAGCACAGCCTGTACCAGACTGGATCAAATTCTGAATAACATTTCACCAGTTTTTTCTACAATCAATGCTAATGCTAATAGGGCCTGTTAATTGACATCCATCATTATATATGTAACAAATGAATATTGTTCAATCCTATTAGTGAGATGAAGCTTACTTGTAAATTCCTTGTTTCATTTATCAAGATCTATAAACAGAAAGAATGTAAACATTGCAAATAATTTTTGCGCAGAATGATTCTAACATTTTTCGGCCACTACTATGGACACTTCCTAGACTGACCTTCCTTCTATCTCACCAGTGACTATTTCAATAAATATTTCATCTGATTTGTATGATAGATAACCAAACAAAAAATTAAATATAATATTAAGAATTGCTGACTGACTGTCAAATTCCAGACTACGATAATACTAACATTTTGGGCACTTTTAGAATGGAGACAACAAAATAGGGGTATGCATTATTTTACGTCTTCTGATGTCAACAGATCGCTTATTAATAATCATTCTGAGCTTATAGCCATGTGATTCTGGTGAAGGTGTTTAAAAAAACCGATAATGTACAGGATTATTAGACATATAGAGAAAAGGGTAGGGCACATTGAATAATAAAGTTTGGAATATTTAGTGTAGGACATTGTGTGTAAATATAGTAGACATTTTATAGACTTATAGGAATCACAGTGTAATCATATTGTAAAGACACAGCGTAACATGGGACATGTGACATACAAGACCATGTAGATTATTGTGTGGGTTATAGTACCATCAGACATTGTGTGTGGACATAGATGACAGGTGTGGGACATACAGGTCATTATATGTGACATAGGTTAGATTAGGGTTGTGGGGACATAAGGGGTTACTAGTGGGGGAAGGGTTTATCGTGTGTGGGGGACATATATGTAGGTCAGGGACATGTTTAGACATTGTCCGGGACGGGGGGTGGGGAATATATGTGGTCATTCGCGGGGACATGGGGGGTTGGACTACGCGGGACATAGGCCAGCGGGGAATATATGGGTCAATGCGTGGCATTGATTACTGGGTGTGGGGACACGGGGGCGGGGAATATATGTAGGTCACGGGATTACGTGTGACATAGCAGTGGGGAATATAGTGTAGGTCAAAAATATATTTATTATGGACATATTTATATAATATAGGTAGGTCATTACGTGGACATATGCCGGACATTGCGGGGACAGGTTAGACATTGTGTGTGACATTGCGGGGGACAGTTGTAGTGGGGAATATGCCGAAACAAAGTCTCCTATTTACACACAGATACGCACCCCGAATACACACAACATACACACACATACATACATACATTAAATATACATGCGTCCACACATATACGCGTCCACACATACATGCGTCCACACACGCGTCCACACATTACTACACACATACATTGGCATATACTACGCGTCCAATACACAATATCACATTACATACACACATACATACACACACAGCTTGTTATACGTGCATAGACACATACTTCAGACCTGGTTATTCATATTTATACCAGATATGGCGCCGAGAGGGCCAACACGGCCCTGTGGCACAAAATCAGCTGCGTCGTGAAAAATTGACATACGTGGCCGGGCTTCCTTACAGATGTGGCCTGACTTCTCCCCACCTTCCGGCGTGTCTGTACTCAGATTACATATATACACGCTTAAATACTTACATTACTACTTAAAACGTACATACTTACGGCATACACACCTACACTACTGTATTTATCACTATTATATTAAAGGGGCATTAGCACCAAGAGTAAAAAAAAATGCACCTTTTTAAATTTTAACAAGTTGATGTTCTGATTGATTAGACAGTCTCGGCTTATAAAAATATGTTTCCTCTACTGGACACGGATTTATCGATACAGAAACGTTTCATCCTTTTTTAAATATCTACTTCCACTTCATTCTCCTCTCCGCCTTCGGGTGAAATTTTGCCACCACGGAAAGATATAGAAAATAACATCAAATAAAATTTTCTTCCTAACAGATCGCGAGTGACCAAGGAGTAATAGCCTATCAAGACACAAATTTCAATTCTGGAGAAATAAAATAAATTCATCATAGTTTTTGTTGTTGGTCCGATTGAACTCTTTTTTATGTTTTAATAGTTGCTTATTTTATTATTTTTAAACGTCCAGCTATTTTTCATGACTGATGACGATGGGTGGTGGTAGAGATTATCAGCTCATGTATTGAGATTTGGGAAGGGGGAATGAAATGATTTTGTTATGGAAACGAAATCTTGAAATTGTTCATTTAGAGCTTGGTAGAAGCAAAGTCTCAAAATGGTGAGCGTAATCAAGATGGAAGATTGTTTTTCTTCTCTGTTTGATTTAGTCAATGATCTCTGAAACTTTCTAGATACTGCTGTGGAAGTCGGGTTACGGGTGATAAAGCTGCCACGACTGTCCACTCACAAATTAAGATCTAGATTTGCTCGTAGTTATGGGCGATATCTGCCACTGATTACCGTTCACACGTCTTCTAAGGTGCGGTATGAAGTGAAGCAAAGTTTGCTCATTTTGAGACGTTTTTCGGGGCGACGCAGCGATGTCGTCCGGGCCGAGCGATCGCACTTCAGGTGAGAGACTGCTCACGCGCTCAGTTTGTTGCTGTTTCACTCATGTGATTAAAGGCCTAGATTTGAACACAGGACGACATCACGCAGTTAAGGCCGATTCAGCCTTCCGGTCGTCCCAGTATTCAGGCTGCCGCTCATCAGAATGAAAACGATACCAGTAGCTTGTTGTGTTTACTTTGTTTGATATAAAAATTTTAGGCGAAGTTTCATGAGCTATCACATCCAGCTTTCTACGAATTCCGGTGTGTCAACATCATCTGGTGTATCCAGGAAACGAGAAGCTCTTTACTCCTTTTTTAAACGTTATTTTAAAAAATGTCAACTACGTGAGTTTGAAAAGTTAAAATATAAATATACAGACATACCACATTTTTTACTGACATAGAAAAGATGTGTAGCAATAGATACAATGATAGGATTGATACAAAGGACTGAGATAGTCACGGTGTGTATAATAGGGCCTCGATTTACGCTAGAGGGTAAATTTTTTTTCTGTTTTTTTTCTAAATTGAGCTACTGATGTCAACCTTACCAGTGTATTTACGGTAATAGGCCAGCATCAAGTACTGGGCAAAATTTGCTTTAGTTCACCTAAGGGGCCAGAATTGGGCATGTGCAAACAGACCGTCAGTGTATGTGTATATTTAATATTTGATTAATAATTTATTTATATATCAGTTTTCATGGCCGTTCTACCTCAGAACAGAATTTAATGCAACGTAATCTGTGGCTCTCCTGACTTCAAGTTTTGCATTCATCTCCATCAGAGTACTTCATGAAATGCTTATTTCTCCATTAACGCACTTCACTCTGTTGTCTCAAGGTTCCAGCACTCAACATATATTTAGACAAGATCTGATTGCTCATTTTTCTTTGCAGATCTTAAGGACAGCTATTAAATATCGGCCCTTATCCAGTATGGTTTAATTTAAATTTCATTTCTTCTTTTTCATGGCATGCCATCTCATGTATTTCGGTTACCTTGAATTACTACCTGCTGCCAGTTGGTTTATCTCATTTAACGCGCTATTCGCTGGCCAGATTTATAAACGTTCTTTGTCTTTGCAATGTTATGTCTGATAGTTAATCACTTGACTTGGCCTTGAATTATTATTGTTAACTTGATATTGAGGGGGTTATCGATAAGTAGGGATCAGCAACTGCCCGTTCGAAATCCTTGAGTCAAATCTTGAATAATGTTTGATTGCGCCACTCGCACTTAATTCTGAAATTAACTTCAGAAATTAATCAGTCCAGTTATTGATAACTTTTAAATTTTTGTTTTTTGAACGTTCACTGTAAATAGCTACTAGTGACACAAACGTGTTTCTTGTCTTTAAAGGATTTAAACTCCTGCAGAAATAATTGCAACTTGGAGTTTTCAATGCCATAACACTATCATCAGTTCGGACAACACAATAGTCACCTGACAACACTCAATTGAAGTTGTTTCCGATGCCTACAGGTCAATTCATCAGTTAGTTGACAACACAATTAGTCACCTGACAACACTCACTGTTACATAGAATTGTGGTGTTGATTTTTTGTTTATCTCTTAACTATTAAAACAGTTTTTGTTGGTTAAATATGTATGTCCTATAAATTAAATGGAAAGCCTGCCGAAGCTATTCGAACGAATTCTGAAGGGACATTATAGGGTTTTCTTGGTTGGGCCTATCTGGTCACTTATACATTCTTATACGTAGTAAAAACATACGATACAAGTTTCATAGACTCAGGCGTGATAAACTGTTAGTGTGTGCGTGTGAACTCGTATGGATGAAATCTTCTTAGAACTAAACTCATTATGCATAGGTTCTCGTCCCTCGTTAAAGTAGAGGAATGTATGGAGTACACCACGGCAACGGGGAACGCTGGTCCTCATCGGAAACTAGGCTTGAAAGTCGACAGTCGAATGCTTTTACCACACGACATTGCAACTGCTAGTAGCATATAGTATTTTTTAGCAGTAATTTTATTTGTTATAAGGTTCATTTAGTAACATTAAGAATTATTTACCATAATTTAATTAATTCGGTATCATTTAGCAATAAAGTATTACAGTTCCATTTAGTATCATTTACTCAATATCCAGTAACGTTCAATTACAATTTAAAATCTCGCAGTTTCCAGTTAATCTAGTTTGTTTATAGTTTCAGTATTCAGCATGTCGTATGAAACATCAATTGGGCAGCCTTAAACTTGTCTTTAAAAAAAATATTTCGACGCAAACAGAAAAAACAAAAATATCCGATCATTAAACTTCCATTTGTCTCCAAGAGCCCATCTTGCATCATTCAATTCTCTGCCCTCTCTGCAATTTCTCTATTACCATCTCCGTTATTTGTCCTACAATGAAGTGCTGTTGGGCGCTACGAATCTCGTCAGCCGAGGGCTCAAATGTCTGCAAGTTGTTCTCTCCTCCAGAAGACGCATTTTATTTGTGTTTATTATTTTCTTTTAAATATTTAAAAATGTAAAATTCCGTTCTTCATTAAGGAAGTCTGCCATCTCCCAGCTATCATCTTCTCATCCCAACATAACTCTATTCTTTCAGACTTTTTTAGTTTTTGTTCCTCCTCGACTGATTCCCTTTTATCTCAAATTTCATTTTGACATAAAGTTGAGGAAATTAACAGCGAAAAGTGTTGAAAGCTCATATTTACGACAGCATATTTCTAATTTCTTTACCGCGTTCCTCGTAGGGTATGCGAATTTCCTCCCTTTGGGGGTACGGGGAAAGGCTATGAAGAATAGCAGTGACATATTTGGTGTGAAACTAGCGATTGAAAAGATCAGGGTTGTACACATAAATATAGGTGAAATTTTACGGAGCCAACTTACGTGCAGAGGTAACATCGGTACTATTTCTCGCACCCCTTTGAATTTGGGGGGGGGGAAACGAGTAGTGGGGTTCGTCGAGACCTGCAAATGTCCTCTAAATCAGGGGTTACATATCCATGCCGTGGACTTTTTTGTACGGTAGACAGACAATGTCAGCCTGATCTGGACAAAGTCAGTCTGACCTGGATCACGTGGTTCTTTTGAGGCAGAGCGCCGTAGTTGCCCTCCTGTGGCGCCCCGGGCGAGTTGTATTTCAAAATTTAATTAAAAAACAAAAGTAACAAACAAAATGTTTTACAACGTTATTTCATGTCGTTATCTCGTTCAACGCATATGGCCGACATTATCATATAATTTCTTTCTGTATTTTCCATTGTACTATATTATGTCTACAGCAATGGCTAAGAGATCAGGGGTGGGCAACATTTTGAACCGCATAGTCATCATTGACCTCTTAAATTTACACAAGTGAGATGATGAATGAAACGCGTTTAATGAATACTACACTCCACAAAACGTCATTGAATTTTGCTCTAGAAGAAATGAGCACATGTGCCGAATCAATACAGCGTCGTACTACCATTGTTTGTTGGTCTCGAATTAGATTTTTTATCTTTGCATGGACACATATCACAAAACACAAGACATTTTATCCATCTTTTGAGTTATCTGAGAAATTTGATATATATTGGGAAATTCGCATTCCAGAATCTCATACAGTATTATTTCTCACTCTGTCAGTTTTATCACTGAATTATTCCCTAATTATACCCATTATACTCCAATTGATATCTAGTCATTTCAGTTTATTACATATTAACAATGAAAAATAGCATACAGTTTTGTGTTAGTTACCTGTTTATACTGAATTATACTCACTCATAAATTCCAATTATACCTAGTCATTTCAGTTTATTAAGAGACTAAATTAATGTCATGTTGTTTTATTAGAGATCTTTTAAGATTAATCCACAAACCAGTGCCGTTAGTGCTAGAGATCTTTAAGAGATCCAACCAATGGAAGCGCCGTTATGGTTAACTAATGGAATCAAAGTCCAGTTATGCTAGAGAATCTTGTTTTTGACTCAGGTTGGGAGGCGGGGAGGACCCGAGGTTATAACGCTGCTCAATGTTGTCGAAAATAAATCTAGTGTAAGGGTGTCTTACTTATGATGCCTTCACACATATATTGTTGTTCATGCTGTTGTTTTATGTTAACTTTTAATGTCACTGAAGGAAAATGCCGTCTGCTGTATACCATTTCTTCCTTGTCCACGTGGTTGTTATTGTCTCATTTGTTTTTTTTAAACTCCCGTAGCCGCTCTTTTTTGTCAAACACTTTGACCTATATTCATCCCCATTACGCCATTTCCAAGGAAGATCAGGTCTGAGCATCTTCTTTTATCTGCTTTCGTGCTACAACATTATTCTCCACCTTTCCTACTTCGTCACAATAGACTATCGTGACCTTAAATCGATAAGAATTTATTTTATGAATTTTCCAACTAACATTTCATTTCCTCTGTGAGCTTGCAGTTATTTATTGAACTTCACTCCACAAAATATAATTTTTTACAAAATGACATGCATATCAATTTAAACCGACTATTTTCGAGCCATCATATTTTGTAGTGTGGGAGTTCAGTTAAAGAAGAAAATCGAAAAAGCACAAAGGTATTTCATAAGTCATTATGAGAGGACTTGAAAAAGCGCGTAAGATGTATATTCAGGACTCCAGACGATGTAAATTATCAAATTTGCCTCAAAAAAATTTATTAAACAAAATTTTTAATCTTAAATATTAAATATAATTAGTAAGGAAAAGACACTATGAGAAAGTAAAGATATGATAATGAAAATAAATAAACAGTCCAGGCATATTTCTTGCAGATTTCTTCGTTTTTTTTTTTGTTGTTTTTTCAAAGTCCTGTGGAGACAATTACAGTTTCCTGGCTAACCCTTCTTCTGCTCGATAACTCAGCATACTAATAATTTATTATGTAATCATGTTCCATGAGATCCACAAAATGAGATATGTATGGTCTCGATTCGGTCAAGTAAATTATGTGTCCACTCGGGTGGGGGAGGGTTTTGTCATGACTTTATTTTATTCAGACTTTTGGTTTGTTTACTATTTCCCCAAGGATGGGTTTAGAACCAGTTGGCGTAATTATGTCACAGTTTGTGAGTCTTCTTGCATAGACAGGTCGGAGAGGAAAGATTAATCAATAGTTTCATTTACGTGTATCCAGCATGTCGTGGGCGAAACACATCGTCAATTGTGCAGCCATTAAATTTAAATCTTAAAAAAAGTAGCTGACGCAAACAGAAAAACTTCCATTTGTTCCAAGAAGTTCCATTTCGCATCATTAATCTTCTTGAGTTCTCTGCATTTTCTTCTTGTACAGCCAATCTCATTGGTCTATCCATCTCACAATGAGCGTTGTAGTGTTGAGCGAATCTTCGTCAAACAACAATGCGGGCTCAAATGTTCTCACTTTCCAGATTTGAAGACGTTTTTTATTTTCTTTTTAAATATTTAAAAATGTACTCCGTTCTTCCATTAAGGAAAGCCCGCCACTCCCTGCCAACAGTCCCTTCTCCTCTTTTTCATCCCATAACTCTATTCTTTTCATGACTTTGCTTATCCTCTGTTTACATGACCAAATGATTTCTCCCTCTTCATTTTGACATATTGACGGTACTCAACAAACGAACAAGTTGTTACTTACGACAGTATATTATCGATGGTTTATTTTAATACAGGTTCTCAAAAAATGGTACGCGAATCTCCCTCTCAGCGGGGTACGGGGGAGCAATCACGCAGTGACATATTAGATTTGGTGTGAAATAACTAAGGATTTGAAAGAAGGGTTAGGGTTAGGGGTAAGCACATTTAATATGGAAATAGTAGTCACATTTATTGGTCAACTTACGTGTGAGGGGCCCATCGGCACTAGCTCGCACTTTGGGTCGAGAAATTATCGAGACCCGTTGCATAAATGTTTCTGTAGGTTGTTTTATTTTTGCGGGCGGTAGAGACATCGTCAGCCCTGACCTGGATCAAAGTCAGCCTGACCTGGACAACATGGAATTTTAGGCAGAGCCGTACTACTTCCTCCGTAGGCGTTTCCCAACTATATTTCAGTTCTAATTCAAACAGTAACAAACAAATAAATTTACAAACGCTAAATTTTCATTATACCGTTATTGTTCAAGCATTATGGCGGCTGACATTAATTCATTTCGTAATTTCACTCGTGTCTCATGGACTCAATCACGCCTCGGGCTATAGAAAATCTTACAGCAATGGCTAAGATCAGGGTGGGCAAACAGCCTGAATCGCGGCTAGATTGATCTCAAATTTTATATTGGTGATGATGAATGAAACGTGTTTAATGAACAATTAATCAAAACGTTACTGAAGTGAAAATAGTTGTCGAAGTTATACGCGTGCCGACAATAGTTCAAAAGGCCGTACCTGGCCCACAATAATAATTCGAACTTCAGATTTTTATCTTGCATTGACATCAATGAAAAAAGATATTACAAAACATTAAAAGATATTTTATCCATCTTTTGAAGCTTATCTGAGAAATTTTGATATATTGGGAAATCTTGATATATCCATTGTGTTGCTTCACTGTTTGTTTTGATACCGAATTATACCACTATTTGTTACTTGGATTTATTAGAGATAACCAATGAAGGTTAGCTGGTTTTGTGTTATTTTTCATCTGTTTGTTTTATCATCGAATTATACTTCATTCATACCCAATTATATCAATCTAGTCATTTCAGTTTATTAATGAAATAAAAGGCCAGTTTTTAGCTAGAACGAGAACTAATGGAATAAAGCGCTGCTATGTTAGAGATTTTAAGAGGATTCAACCAATGGAATAAAGCGCTGTTATTAGAGATCTTATATATCCAACTAATGGAATCAGTTCTAGCATTATGCTAGAGATCTTGCTTTTGGAATTAGGCAGTGGGGAGGACAAAACCTGAGGGTTATAATGCTGTTTTCGAGGCCGACGTTGTCGAAAAAATAATCAACCTAATTTTGTGTGGGTAGTCTATGACGGTTTCACAATAATATAGTTGTTGTTAAGGTTGTTTTATGTTAACTTTTTAATTGTCACTGAAGAAAAATGCCGTCTGCTGTATACGATTATTCTTCTCTATCTTATGCGGTTGTTGTTGTCTTCCCATTTATCTTTTTAGTCCTGCAATATGTCGTCAATTTTGACCTATTCATTCCCATTACGCTCATTTGAGCAGCTATCTTTAAGCCTGCTTTCATTCCCCCCCAAGCTACCACACACTTCCTCCTGTTTTAATCTTCCCCTCTCCCAATTTTCGACACATTACCTTAATCGATAGAGAATTTATTTTATGAATTTTCTTCTCCAACTAATTTTCTGTGATTTCGCAGTTATTGTTGAACTTTCTCAACTCAATAAAATATAATTTTTTTTACAATGATGCGCATGGTCAATTTAACTGACATGAGCCATCATATTTTGTAAATGGAGTTAAATGCAGAAAGAAAATGGCTAAAGCGGTATTTCATAAGTCTATTATGAGACTTTGAAAAAAGCGCGTTGTGTTTTCTGTAAGATTGCATCAAGGTGGACCCAGACGATAAATTATCAGTTTGTCTTCAAAAAACAGTATTAAACAAAATTTTAATCTAAAATCTCATTGGGCGACATAATTTCAAAAAGGAAAAAAGCACACCATGAAAGCGGTAAAGACAGCGATAATGAAATAAATAAACAAAGTCCAGGTATATTTCTGTAGACCTTCTTCAATTTTTTTTTGTTGTTTTTCGTCCTGTGGAGAATACAGTTTTCCTACAATTTCAACCAGCGAGACGTAGTTATTTCAATAACTTTATTATAATCAAATCATGTTCCATGAGGATCCACTCAAAACGAGATTTCATCTTGATTCAGTCAAGTAAATATGCACTCACTGGTAGGAGTGTGAGTGGACTACTTGTCATGTGACTTTATTTATTCAGACTTTTGGTTTGTTTTATTTACTATTTTCCCAAGGATACGAAGAATTAAATTGTCACAGTTTTGTGAGTCTTCTAGACAGATTATCGGAGGAGGAAAGATTAATCTAGCAATCAGTTTTGTGACTTTTGGACATGCTATTCAACACTTTGAATTTTTTACTATCTATCTATCTATCTATCTATCTATCTATCTATCTATCTATCTATCTATCTATCTATCTATCTTATCTATCTAATTTGTCTAATCTATATCTATCTATCTAGTCTATTTCGTCACAAAACTATCAAATTCGACTATCATCTATCTATCTATCTATCTATCTATCTATCTATCTACCTATCTATCTATCTATCTATCTATCTATCTATCTATCTATCTATCTATCTATCTATCTATCTATCTATCTATCTATCTATCTATCTATCTATCTATTCACTAGTTTCAATTGTCTATCTATCTATCTATCTATCTATCTATCTATCTATCTATCTATCTATCTATCTGTCTGTCAGGTCTGTCTATCAGCCTCGTTTATAAATCTATCTATCTATCTATCTATTTCATTATCTATCTAGGTTCGTTTTCACAATTGTTCTAGCCTGTACTTATATGTTTATCTATCTATTTTTTATCTATCTATCTATCTATCTTAGTCTATCTACTTATTTATTCATCTATCTATCTATTTATCTTATCAATATTTTCCTCTACCTTTCTGCATCTCCATATATACTTCCTACTTCTTCTCCCCTATTATCATACTACTACAGAAGGTCTCGTTCAGCCACACAGACGTTTGTTTTATGACGTGATGTTGTCATACTTGTTACTAGACACACAAAAATTGTACGATATTTTTTATTATAAACTTCTAAATTTGTTCTTCACAATTTTCGCATATGACATGGGGTAAATAAAGTTAAACATTTTCAGAATTATTTGAGTGTTAACATTTTCAAATCATTGGTCATTTTTTTTTAAATTGCTAATATATCTCTTCTTTTCCCACCTTGATCAATACTGACGAATAACATGAATAAGATTTCAAAAAAAAAAACATAAGACGCAATATTTGAACCCAACGCTGAAATACATGTTAATAAACATCTAATAAAATAATAGTGATTTGTTGGTTTTTGCGTTGAATCGAAAGTGCAGAATTTTAGAACAGTACTCCAGTTTTTTAAAATATAATCATGAAAATTGGATCGGTCTGAAATCCGTCTATTTGATCAAGCTAAAGGGATGTAATCTCTATGCGAAGGTTTTTGTAGGGTACAGTTAGTAATTACAATGTTGACAAATATATGACAGCAATTTGTGAAACAAAATTTGGACGCAGACAAATGCCAGCAAGAGTTGACGGCGATCGGTATCATCAAGGCTAGCTTTGTTGTGCATATTCAGAATCACTTTCTAAGCCAGTTAACGGTTGTATTTTGAGTTTTATTACATATACTTATATAAATGGGGGATGCACTAAGGGAGAATGAGAGCGACAAATGTTAACAGTACTCTGAGCAAGGACAAACAGAGTTGTTACGCTTTTCACTATTTTTTCTCATGCCGCTGATTCAAAGTAAAGCTGTTGCCATAGAAATGCTTAAAGTTGCTATTGTTTGTTTTTGTTATGTTCGATTTTGTAGTAATATCACGTACCATGATATGAAGTCGTCTTTCTTAATAACTTACCCCATGTTACCGATAGCCATTCCCTATCACATATCAGTAGCCTAATTTCGTACTTCGATTGACTTCACAATACCACACACAATTTCTCACTCCAATTTCCCGCACACTTCCTCCACTCCTAAGATCTATCTTCAACTCTTCATTTTTCTCATGTCTTATTTGACTGATTTGAATTTCAGTTTAATCTTGTTTTATGCGGTGTGGAAGAAGGGGAGGAAGTTGCGTGTTTGAAAGGTTTGTTTTCATGTAATTCCACAAATTGGTTTTGCCCTGACCTGTCACGTAGGGCTCCTTCAGTGGAACCCCACTTCTCCACACACGCCGACTTGGAACATCCTGCCTTTTTAGTTCTTTGTTTAATAATAATCGGGAAAATCAAGGGGATTAAAAACCACACCTTTTCCTCCCAACATCATCGTCCTTCTAGTTGCTCAAATTTTTCTTCTCATTAATAATATAATGAGGTCTTCAACGGATCCAGAACAGATATCGCAAAATGTTAAAATAAGATTAATACCAGTGAGTTTACAGTTAATTTCTCTTTCTTCTCCTTAATAAATTAAATAAACAGATGCTAAAGACAAGATTAAGATTACACCCTTCTTTTTTGTTTTTCTTACTAGAATTCTTGACTTTTACTGCTGATGTCCCTTTATTTTCAATTTCTAAAGAAATTTAATCAAAGTGGGAAATGCTTCAAAATCTGTTTTTTTTCCTCCAATTTATTATGATATTTATTAATATATTATATTTATCCTTAAATACTTACTACCGTCTACTCCGACTCTATGTATCTCCTCAGGTAGTGGTAGTGTTTGCGTTGTATTTAAGGATGTTCATATAATTAAAGCCAAATGTTATTTTTCTTATGCATTTTTTTGTTATTTCTGTTCATATCGTATTCTGTCATGGCATAATACACGTTCTTTTCTGTTGTATTTCGTGTATTTCTTATTTGCCGGATATTGTCTGCCAGTTTCAGCAGATTTTTTTCCATCAGTTTTAATATAGTTTTTTCCCACTGTTCAAAATTATTTTGAAAAAGGATCATGTCGTGCAGGACAACAAAAAATATGGGCAAACAAAATAAAAATGACATCTTATATTCATCCATCTTTATTATTTGATTTGATGGATTCATTTTTCAACATTTCACAACAATCTCAATTTATATAAAATTCTTCTGTTTTATCTCACCGTAGTGTCCTCGATTGATCGACTTACCCATTGCAGCGCTTAGATCTGCATCGATCAAACTGTAGATATTTCAACAACTGATCATCTGACAGTATAACTCTATTGATCGATCTATTCGATAGTAATTTAACAATAGATATAATTTATTGATCGATGTATCAGATAAAGTTCGATCTATCCAACTAACGCCGAAAGATGATTTCGTAAACAATCCACTACCAATTCACTATTAATTTCAATTTATTACATTTAATTCCACTCAAAATTAATTACCAATTAATTATCAATTTCCTACCAATTTACTACTACATTATTTATCTACCTATTTATTATTATCTGTCAGCTATATTATTATCCATTTACTATTTTCCAATTTCATTAAATCGACCAATTTAAGATTTTGCTTAATTATCTCCTTAATCATTGGGTGAATATCCTTCAGACTCATATTTTCAGATGGATGTCTGTCAATTTTATTTTATTTTTTAATACTTTTATAATTTTTCCTCTCTTTATCATTTCAACAGATTATAGATTTTATTTCCAACTATCATACCAGTTAGTCATAAGTAATAATCTTCAATCGTTTATCAAAGGCGAGATTTTGCGCTAATTCAATTAATTTTCTTGATGTCTGCGCAGGTGCAGTAATTATTTTGGATTAATTGTCCACTTCCTTTCTGCCCTTTGACACAAGCCGATGACCTTTTATTCAGATTGGCCTTGAGATGACCATCGTTCTGGTAGCTACACGCTTTCATATGTATGGATGTAAAACAGAACGGGCCGGCTTCGTTTGTTAACAAATGGATTTTTGATTGGATTTTCATCTAGCTTCTTCGTTTTGAGGTTATATTCTTGAATGAGTATATAGAGAGAGATAGTACAGTAGAGTATTTAGAGGGGAGAGAGAGAGTGAGAAAAACCAGCATTTGTTTCTTTTACACAGTATATATAGTCGTGCCTCTTACTTTTAGACCTACTGTCGTCACACAATGCAAGGGATTCATAACATGGCAATACCTCGTTCCTTAGATGAGTTACAAGGAGAGTTTACTCCCATTTGGGGAGGGGTAGTTTAAATTTGTCGCGAGAGAAAAATTAATTTAACAGAAAATGTTTTTTATTTCGTAAAAACATTACTTGTTTGTATGGGGTCGTCAAGAAACTCGCAATCATAAATGGGGTCAGGAATTACAAAAGTTTAAGAAGTTCTGAAGTCTAGCGCAAGTGACAAATACGAATTTTCTGTAGGGATATTTTAAATATTAGTGTATACAGATGATGATACTTACACAGAATATGTATTATAAATCGCATCGCTAGCGCGTCGCTATTAACTAGGTGCGCGAACGCTATAAAGTAACCGCTTCGCAGCGCATGCAACCGTTATTTTTCCATATAATCTTCTATTTAGAATTACTAAAGTGCATCGTTGTTTATAGGTGTTATCTGTAAACTCGGTGTGCACCACTGTTTAGGTGTTTACACTATTAGAAGGCGAATAATAATAATGGCGTTATTATAGCCAATGGTAAAACTATAAACAGCGATGCGCTTTATAAAGAGCGATGTAGTTTCTAAATAGAGGTGCGCTTTATGAATAACGGTGCGCTTTATGAATAACGGTGCGCTTTATGAAAAGCGGTGCGTTTTATATCGGTTCGCTTAGTTAATAGCGACGCGCTTCATAAATAGCGATGCGATTTATATAATACATATTCTGTGTAGGAAACATCATCGTCTGTACACTAATATTTTAAAATGTCCCCCAGAGAATTCATTATTTGTGTATCGCTGCGCTAGGCCAGGGCTCTCTTAAACTTTTGTAATTCACGACCCCATTTATGATTGCGAGTTTCTTGACGACCCCATACAAATATAAAAGAAAAATAAACTAATGTTTTACAAGTAAAAAAACATTTTCTGTTAAATTGAATTTTCTCTCTCGCGACCCCAGAATTTCGCTACGCGACCCCAAATGGGGTCGCGCCCCATAGTTTAAGAAGCCCTGCTCTAGGCTCATCTAAAGAACGAAGGTATTGCCGTATGTTATGAATCCCTTGCATTGTGTGACTGACAGTAGATCTAAAGTAGAGCACATTTATATATACTGTGTAAAAGTTCAGCTCTTACAAAATGACAAATCTTTTGGTTTTCTCACTCTCTTTCTCCCCTCTAAATACTCTACTGGTACTGTCTGTCTCTCTACATACTCATTCGTCTCTTGTCAAACGAAGCTGGAAGTGGAAAGTCCAATCAAAGTCCATTTGTTGACCAAACGAGTATTAAGTTCCGACGTTCTGGCCGCATCCGGCCATAATGAACTTGGGTAACCGAAGACTTACCAAGGACTTTGATGGTCATCTCAGATTGGCTGAATAGGTCATCGGCTGTCTGTTGTGTCCAGGGACGGGGAGTGGACAGTTAGTCCCGAACCAAGTGGTGAAATAATTACTGCACCTGCTTTGGACATCAAGAGATGGTGAATTAATGCCAAAATGTCACTGTTTGATAAACGATTGAGACATTGCTACTGTTTAAATAATACTGGTATACGTACCGGTAGTTGAATGTAAAGTCTATATCTGTTGAAATGATTAAAGAGAGGAAAGGTATAAAGTTATTAAAGATAAAAATAAAATTGACAGACGTCCATCTGAAATATGAGTCTGAAGGATATTCACCCAATGATTGGGATAGTAAATAAGTAGAGGTTTGGTGGTGGGTTGGGTGGAGTGTGGGAGTGGATTGGTAGTATATTTGTTTGTGGATGGTAGTAAATATGGAGTGGATAGGTAGTGGATTGGTAGTAGATTGGTTGGGAATTGATAGTGGATTGGTAGTGAATTTTGAGTGGATTGATAGTGGATTGGTAGTAGATTGGTGGGGAATTGATAGTGGATTGGTAGTGGATTGTTTCACACGGGAATAAATCGACTACAAAATTGACGTTGATTGGATAGATCGAGTTATACTGTCTGATACATCGATCAATAGAGTTATACTGTCTAATACATCGATCAATAGAGTTATACTGTCGAATAGATTGATCAACAGAGTTATACTGTCGAATAGATCGATCAATAGAGTTATACTGTCGAATAAATCGATTAATAGAGATATACGGTTTGATAAATGGATCTATAGAGACATACGGTGGAATAGATCGATCAATCGAGACATACGGTTGGATAAACAGAAGAGACATATAAATTGAATTGATGTTGAGAATGATGGCTGGAATCAACAGTTTCTCCCATCAAATCCAAATAATAAAGATGGATGAATATAAGATGTCATTTTATTTTGTTTGCCCATATTTTTTGTTGTCCCTGCACATTGAGATGCAAAACCTTAGAGTCCTTTTTCAAAATAATTTTGAACAGTGGGAAAAAAAAACTATATTATAAAACTAGTGGAAAATCCTGCTGAAGCTGGCTGAACGATATCCGACAGAAGGGATAACAAAGAAATACACGAAATACTGCAACAGAAAAGAACGTGTGGCCTTTATTGTTGCCATGAACAGAATACGATATGAACAGAAATAGCAAAGAAATGTATGAAATACTGTAAGAGAAAATAACATTTGGCTTTTAATTATATGAACATCCTTAAATACAACGCAAACACCGCACGATATGAGAACTACCTGAGGGAGACACGCGCATAAGTTAGAGTCGGTTAGACGATTATGTATTTAAAGGATATAAACCGCGACCAGCAGCCAAATAATAAATATCATAATGAATTGAAGGGAAAAAAACAGATTTTGAAAGCATTTCCTTTGATTAAATTTCTTTAGGGATCGGGGAAAAAATGAAAGTTTTGAAAATAAAGGGACATCAGCGAGTAAAAAGAAAGAGGTCAAAAAATTCTGAATAAGAAAAACAAAAGAGTCTGTCTTAATCTTGGTTGTGTAGCGGCTGTTGTTTATTTAATCTGGGGGTGGGGGTGGAGAGAAAGGGGGGGCGAGCAGACAGCTTTGTAAACTCACTGGTGACTGGTAATCTTGATGAAGATCTTTGAAGATGTTTGTCTTATTTTTAACATTTTTGCGTCTGTTTCTGGATTGTCGTCGTTGAAGTGCATTATAGATCTTTGTGTGTGAGAGAAGAAGCTGACAACTAGAGACATTGAGTGTTGGGGGGGGGAAAGGTGTGGTTTTAGTCCCACAGTACCGATTGTGTAAGCAGGAAAAAAAAAAAAAACTAAAGGGCAGGATGTCAAGTCGGGATGTGGGGGGGGGGGTGTGTGTGTGGAGGAAGTGGGGTTCCACTGAAGGGGCCCTACTGCGTGATGTTTGGGTCAGGGCAAAAAAATTAATTTAGTCTTGGAGCCCGTGAAAACAAACCTTTCCAAACACGCAACTTCCTCCCCCTTCCCTTCCCCACACCACCCTCTCAAGCAGAATGGCTGAAATTCAAATCAGTCAAATAAGACATGAAAATAAATGAGGATTGCAGGAGGGAGGGGGATCTTAGGAAGTGGAGAGTGGTGCAGGGGGGGTGGAGGTGAAGTGTGTGTGTGTGTGGGGGGGGTCAATCGAGTACGAATAGGCTACTGACATTGATAAAGGGAATAGCTATCGAGTAATAACATAAATTAAGTTAATAAAAGGAACGGCTTCATATCATGGTACGTGATATTACTTACAAAATCGAACATAACAAAAACAAACAATAACAACTTTTAAAGCATTTCTATGGCAGCAGCTTTACTTTGAATCAGCGGCAGGAAAATGGTGAGCATGGCTACAACTCTGTTTGTCGCTAGCTCGAATCCTTTGTTAACATTTGTCGCTCTCATTCTCCCCTTAGTGTCCCCATTGCCATTGCACTGTCGGGGTATGTGTAATAAGAGCTCCAAAAATACAACCGTTATTTGACTAGAAATTGATTCTGAATGTAAAACAACAAGGAAACTGTACTCCGAGTGATACCGGTCGCCATTGTCAACTCTTTTGTGACAGCGTTTGTCATTGCGGTTTGTTTCTAAGTACTTGTGTCATTATATTTGTCAGTAACATTGTAATTACTAGCTGTACCCTGCAAAACCTTCGCATAGAGTTACATCCCTTTAGGCTTGATCAATAGGCTAGGTTATTTTTAGTTTCGGGCCGATCCAATTTTTTTCATGATTGTATTTTAAACTGGAATACTGTTCTATAAATTCTTTACTTTCGATTCAACGCAGAACCGAAATCACTATTATTTTATTAGATGTTTATTAACATGTATTTCAGCGGAGATGTCAGTTAAAATGCTTAAATGTATGTCATAATGTTTTTTTTTTGAGAATCTTATTCATGTTATTCGTCAGTATTGGTCAAGATATTGGGGGGAAGGGGGGAATATATTAGCAATTTAAAAAATGACCAATGATTTGAAGTATTGTACTCCAAATAATTCTGAAAATGTTGCTTTGTTACCCCATGTGTATGCAGGTGTGAAGATACAAAATTTAAGTTTATAATAAAAAATATCATACAATTTTTTGTGTGTCTGATAACAAGTATATTTAACATCACGTCATAAAAACAAACGACGTCTCAATGTGGGCTGTGAATCGAGACCTTCTGTAGTAACTATGATGAGATAGAGAGAAAGTAGGGAGAGAGTAGGAGAGATATATATGGAGATGCAGGAAGAGACAGAGAGAAGCAGTGATAGATAGATAGATAGATAGATAGATAGATAGATAGATAGATAGATAGATAGATAGATAGATAAATAGATAGATAGATAGACATATAGGCAGGCTGATAGACGGACGGACAGACAGATAGATAGATAGATAGATAGATAGATAGATAGATAGATAGATAGATAGATAGCTGATAGACGGACTGACAGACAGATAGATAGATAGATAGATAGATAGATAGATAGATAGATAGATAGATAGATAGACAGACAGACAGACAGATAGATAGATAGATAGATAGATAGATAGATAGATAGATAGATAGATAGATAGATAGATAGATAGATAGATAGATAGATAGATAGATAGATAGATAGATAGATAGATAGATAGATAGATAGATAGATAGATAGATAGATAGTCAGGCTGATAGACGGACTGACAGACAGATAGATAGATAGATAGATATAGATTAGACAGATTAGATAGATAGATAGATAGATAGATAGATAGATAGATAGATAGATAGATAGATAGATAGATAGATAGATAGATAGATAGATAGTAAAAAATTCAAAGTGTTGAATTAGCGTGTCAAAAGTCACAAAGCTGATTGCTAAATTAATCTTTCCTCCTCCGATGTCTGTCTAGAGACTCACAAACTGTGACACTAATTACGCCAACTGGTTCCTAAACATCCTTGGGGAAATAGTAAATAAAACAAACCAAAAAGGTCTGAATAAAATAAAGTCACATGACAAAACAGTCCCCTCCCCGCTTCCCCCCCCCCCACCCAGTGGTTATAATTTACTTGACTGAGATCAAGACATACATATCTCGTTTTAATTGGATCCTCATGGAACATGATTTGTTATAATAAAGTTATTGAGCTAACTACGTCTCGCTGGTTGTCAGTAGAGAGGGTTAGCCAGGAAACTGTAATTGTCTCCACAGGACTTTGAAAAACAACAAAAAAAAAACGAAGGAAGGTCTACAGAAATATACCTGGACTGTTTATTTATTTCATTATCGCTGTCTTTACTTTCTCATGGTGTGCTTTTTCCTTACTAATTATGTCTTAATGAGGATTTTAAGATTAAAAATTTTGTTTAATACTTGTTTTTGAGGCAAATTTGATAATTTATCGTCTGGGTCACATGATATATACATCTTACAGAAAACACAACGCTTTTTTCAAAGTCCTCTCATAATGACTTATGAAATACCGCTTTTTGTGCTTTTCATTTTTCTTTTCTACAACTAACTCCTATTTACCTACAAAATATGATGGCTTTCGAAAATGTCAGTTTAAATTGACCATGCGCGTCGTTTTGTAAAAAAAATTATATTTTGTGGAGTGAGAAGTTCAATAAATAACTGCAAGCTCACAGAGAATGAAATATTAGTTGGAGAGAAATTCATAAAATAAATTCTCTATCGATTAAGGTCACGATGAATCTATTGGATATTCGGGGGGGGGGGAGGGGAGGGGAGATTAAAACAGGAGGAGTGTGAATGTTTAGCTGGGGGGGGGAAGGGATATGAAGCGGAGCTTAAAGAGGTCTCAGACCTGGTCTTTATCCAAATGAGCGTAATGGGAATGAATATAGGTCAAAATTGTTTGACAAAAAAAAAATATTGCAGGTTTAAAAAAAAATAAATGGGAGACAATAACAGCCACGTGGATAAGGAAGAAAGAATAATCGTATACAGCAGACGGCATTTTCCTTCAGTGACAATTAAAAAGTTAACATAAAACAACGTAACAACAATATATTATTGTGAAACCGTCATATACAAGTAGACACCCTTGCAAAATTAGGTTGTTGTTTTTTCGACAACATTCGACCTCAGGCAGCGTTATAGCCTCAGGTTTTGTCCTCCCCGCCTCCAACCTGGTCAAAGTAAAGATCTCTAGCATAACTGGGCTTTGATTCCATTAGTTGAATCTCTTAAAGATCTCTAGCATAACGGCGCTTTGATTCCATTGGTTGAATCTCTTAAAGATCTCTAGCATAACGGCGCTTTGATTCCATTGGTTGAATCTCTTAAAGATCTCTAGCAAAACAGCGCTTTGACTTCATTGGTTGTCTCTTAATAAACTGAAATGACTAGGTATAATTGGGTATAATTGAGTATAATTCAGTGATAAAACAAACAGGTGAAGCAATACAAAACAGCGCTTTGACTTCATTGGTTGTCTCTTAATAAACTGAAATGACTAGGTATAATTGGGTATAATTGGGTATAATTGAGTATAATTCAGTGATAAAACAAACAGGTGAAGCAATACAATATGAGATTCTGGAATCTCAAAAGATTTCCCAATATATATCAAATTTCTCAGATAGCTCAAAAGATGGACTAAATATCTTTAATGTTTTTGTAATATCTTTTTTCAAATGATGTCCATGCAAAGATAAAAATCTAGTTCAGGGATTGGCAAACTACAGCCCGTGGGCCAGGTACGACCTTTGAAGCTATTGATTCGGCACGCGCTGTGCTCATTTCTTCTATTTCACTTCAATGACGTTTTACATTGAATTAATAGTATTCATTAAACACGTTTCATTCATCATCTCACTTGTGTAAAATTTAAGAGGTCAATGTAGCCTGCGGTTCAAAATGTTTGCCCACCCCTGGTCTTAGCCATTGCTGTAGGTTTTTTTCTATAGCCCGAACGTGTTAGTCCATGAAGACACAATGGGAAAAGCTACAGAGAACATGTAATGAATACATAATGTCCAGCCGCATAATGCGTTGAACGAGATAACGACGCGAAACAGCGTTGTAAATTTATTTGTTTGTTACTTTTTGTTTTTAATTAGAACTGAAATACAACTCGCCCAGGGCACCACGGGAGGTAGCTACGGCTCTGCCGCAAAAAATTCCATGTTGTCCAGGTCAGGCTGACATTGTCCAGGTCAGGCTGACATTGTCTAACTCTACCGACGCAAAAGTCCATCAACATGGATCATAAGGCAACTTGATTTAGAGAACATTTACTACAGCGGGTCTCGGACAATTTTCTCGACTGTACCCCCCCCCCCAAGGGTGCGAAAGTAGTACCGATGGTACCCCTCACACGTAAGTTGACCAATAAATGTAGGCCTACTTATTTCCATATTGAAATGTGCTTACCTAACCCTAACCCTTCTTTCAATCCTTAGTTATTTCACACCAAATCTAATATGTCACTGCGTATTCCTGCATAGCCCCTTTCCCGTACCCCTTGGGGGGGGGGGGTTCGCGTACCACATTTTGAGAACTGCGGTAAGATAAACCATCGGAATGTATACTGTCGTAAATATGCTCAACGCTTGTTCGTTTGTTGAGTACCGTCAACTATGTCAAAATAATTTAGTTAAGGGGGAGGGAATCGTTTGGTCGAAAACAAAAAGGGAGATAAAGCTAAAAAAAAGTCATGAAAAGAATAGAGTTATGTTGGGATGAAGGAAAGAGGGAGGGGGGGAGAGCTGTTAACAAGGAATGGCGAACTTCCTTAATGGAAGAACGGAGGAATTTTACATTTTTAAATATTTAAAAAAAGA
Source organism: Bulinus truncatus (assembly GCA_021962125.1). Taxonomy (NCBI): domain Eukaryota; kingdom Metazoa; phylum Mollusca; class Gastropoda; family Planorbidae; genus Bulinus; species Bulinus truncatus. Next base: position 1,203,076 of record JAGDYQ010000095.1, read on the forward strand.
AAATAATAATAACCTGAATAAAATGCGTCTTCAAAGTCTGGAAGGGAGAGAACCAACTTGCGAGACATTTTGAGCCCGCGGCTTCGTTAGACGACGAAAGATTCGCTCAGCGCTACAACGCTCATTGTGATGGATAGATAATGAGGATGGTAATAGAGAGAATGCAGAGAGGCCAAGAAGATTAATGATGCAGAATGGAGCTTTCTTGGAGACAAATGGAAGTTTAATGATCGGATGATTTTTTTGTTTTTTTTCTGTTTGCGTCGAAATACTTTTTTTTTAAAAGATTTAAGTTTAATGGCTGCACAATTGATGTCAATCGCTTAGAGTGTTTCATACGACATGCTGGAATACACGTAAATGAAAACTAATGATAAATTAATCTTTCCTCCTCCGATGTCTGTCTAGAGACTCACAAACTGTGACACTAATTACGCCAACTGGTTCCTAAACATCCTTGGGGAAATAGTAAATAAAACAAACCAAAAAGGTCTGAATAAAATAAAGTCACATGACAAAACAGTCCCCTCCCCCGCTTCCCCCCCCCACCCAGTGGTTATAATTTACTTGACTGAGATCAAGACATACATATCTCGTTTTAATTGGATCCTCATGGAACATGATTTGTTATAATAAAGTTATTGAGCTAACTACGTCTCGCTGGTTGTCAGTAGAGAGGGTTAGCCAGGAAACTGTAATTGTCTCCACAGGACTTTGAAAAACAACAAAAAAAAAACGAAGGAAGGTCTACAGAAATATACCTGGACTGTTTATTTATTTCATTATCGCTGTCTTTACTTTCTCATGGTGTGCTTTTTCCTTACTAATTATGTCTTAATGAGGATTTTAAGATTAAAAATTTTGTTTAATACTTGTTTTTGAGGCAAATTTGATAATTTATCGTCTGGGTCACATGATATATACATCTTACAGAAAACACAACGCTTTTTTCAAAAGTCCTCTCATAATGACTTATGAAATACCGCTTTTTGTGCTTTTCATTTTTCTTTTCTACAACTAACTCCTATTTACCTACAAAATATGATGGCTTTCGAAAATGTCAGTTTAAATTGACCATGCGCGTCGTTTTGTAAAAAAAATTATATTTTGTGGAGTGAGAAGTTCAATAAATAACTGCAAGCTCACAGAGAATGAAATATTAGTTGGAGAGAAATTCATAAAATAAATTCTCTATCGATTAAGGTCACGATGAATCTATTGGATATTCGGGGGGGGAGGAGGGGAGATTAAAACAGGAGGAGTGTGAATGTTTAGCTGGGGGGGAAGGGATATGAAGCGGAGCTTAAAGAGGTCTCAGACCTGGTCTTTATCCAAATGAGCGTAATGGGAATGAATATAGGTCAAAATTGTTTGACAAAAAAAATATTGCAGGTTTAAAAAAAAATAAATGGGAGACAATAACAGCCACGTGGATAAGGAAGAAAGAATAATCGTATACAGCAGACGGCATTTTCCTTCAGTGACAATTAAAAAGTTAACATAAAACAACGTAACAACAATATATTATTGTGAAACCGTCATATACAAGTAGACACCCTTGCAAAATTAGGTTGTTGTTTTTTCGACAACATTCGACCTCAGGCAGCGTTATAGCCTCAGGTTTTGTCCTCCCCGCCTCCAACCTGGTCAAAGTAAAGATCTCTAGCATAACTGGGCTTTGATTCCATTAGTTGAATCTCTTAAAGATCTCTAGCATAACGGCGCTTTGATTCCATTGGTTGAATCTCTTAAAGATCTCTAGCATAACGGCGCTTTGATTCCATTGGTTGAATCTCTTAAAGATCTCTAGCAAAACAGCGCTTTGACTTCATTGGTTGTCTCTTAATAAACTGAAATGACTAGGTATAATTGGGTATAATTGAGTATAATTCAGTGATAAAACAAACAGGTGAAGCAATACAAAACAGCGCTTTGACTTCATTGGTTGTCTCTTAATAAACTGAAATGACTAGGTATAATTGGGTATAATTGGGTATAATTGAGTATAATTCAGTGATAAAACAAACAGGTGAAGCAATACAATATGAGATTCTGGAATCTCAAAAGATTTCCCAATATATATCAAATTTCTCAGATAGCTCAAAAGATGGACTAAATATCTTTAATGTTTTTGTAATATCTTTTTTTTCAAATGATGTCCATGCAAAGATAAAAATCTAGTTCAGGGATTGGCAAACTACAGCCCGTGGGCCAGGTACGACCTTTGAAGCTATTGATTCGGCACGCGCTGTGCTCATTTCTTCTATTTCACTTCAATGACGTTTTACATTGAATTAATAGTATTCATTAAACACGTTTCATTCATCATCTCACTTGTGTAAAATTTAAGAGGTCAATGTAGCCTGCGGTTCAAAATGTTTGCCCACCCCTGGTCTTAGCCATTGCTGTAGGTTTTTTTCTATAGCCCGAACGTGTTAGTCCATGAAGACACAATGGGAAAAGCTACAGAGAACATGTAATGAATACATAATGTCCAGCCGCATAATGCGTTGAACGAGATAACGACGCGAAACAGCGTTGTAAATTTATTTGTTTGTTACTTTTTGTTTTTAATTAGAACTGAAATACAACTCGCCCAGGGCACCACGGGAGGTAGCTACGGCTCTGCCGCAAAAAATTCCATGTTGTCCAGGTCAGGCTGACTTTGTCCAGGTCAGGCTGACATTGTCTAACTCTACCGACGCAAAAGTCCATCAACATGGATCATAAGGCAACTTGATTTAGAGAACATTTACTACAGCGGGTCTCGACAATTTTCTCGACTGTACCCCCCCCCCCAAGGGTGCGAAAGTAGTACCCGATGGTACCCCTCACACGTAAGTTGACCAATAAATGTAGGCCTACTTATTTCCATATTGAAATGTGCTTACCTAACCCTAACCCTTCTTTCAATCCTTAGTTATTTCACACCAAATCTAATATGTCACTGCGTATTCCTCTGCATAGCCCCTTTCCCGTACCCCTTGGGGGGGGGGTTCGTACCACATTTTGAGAACTGCGGTAAGATAAACCATCGGAATGTATACTGTCGTAAATATGCTCAACGCTTGTTCGTTTGTTGAGTACCGTCAACTATGTCAAAATAATTTAGTTAAGGGGGAGGGAATCGTTTGGTCGAAAACAAAAAGGGAGATAAAGCTAAAAAAAAGTCATGAAAAGAATAGAGTTATGTTGGGATGAAGGAAAGAGGGAGGGGGAGAGCTGTTAACAAGGAATGGCGAACTTCCTTAATGGAAGAACGGAGGAATTTTACATTTTTAAATATTTAAAAAAAGAAAATAATAATAACCTGAATAAAATGCGTCTTCAAAGTCTGGAAGGGAGAGAACCAACTTGCGAGACATTTTGAGCCCGCGGCTTCGTTAGACGACGAAAGATTCGCTCAGCGCTACAACGCTCATTGTGATGGATAGATAATGAGGATGGTAATAGAGAGAATGCAGAGAGGCCAAGAAGATTAATGATGCAGAATGGAGCTTTCTTGGAGACAAATGGAAGTTTAATGATCGGATGATTTTTTTGTTTTTTTTCTGTTTGCGTCGAAATACTTTTTTTTTAAAAGATTTAAGTTTAATGGCTGCACAATTGATGTCAATCGCTTAGAGTGTTTCATACGACATGCTGGAATACACGTAAATGAAAACTTATGATAGTAAAACAAACTAGATTAACTGGAAACTGCAGATTACTAAATTGTAATTAACGTTACTGAATATTAGTAAATGATACTAAATGGAACTGTATAATACTTTATTACTAAATGATACCGAATTATTAAATTATGGTAAATAATTCTTAATGTTACTAAATAATTCTGCCTGCTTCTAAAATTATACTAAAATACTATATGCTACTAACAGTTACTATCGTGTGGTAAAGCGTTCGACTGTCGACCTGAAAGTACCTGGTTCGATCTCCGATGAGGACCAAGGAAATTGTTCCCAATATATCTGCCGTGGTGCCTCCATGACCATTTCACTACTTTGGCGAGGATGAAAGAAGGGCACCATAAAAATCGACGTATGGTGGTTTATAGGTTCTAAGAGATTTCATCCATACAGGGAGTTCACACACACACACACACTAACAGTTACTATCACGCCTGGTCAAAGTTATGAGCTGTATCGTATGTTTTACTACGTATAAATAAGTATAAGTGACCAGATAGGCCCAACAAGAAACCTATAATGTCTTCAGTGTTTCGTATATTTCTTTGTTGTCCCTTCTGTCAAATTTCGTTCAGCCAGCTTCAGCAGGCTTTTCTACTAGTATAGGACATACATATTTAACCAACAAAAACTGTTTTGAAAGCCTTACACATAAACAATAGGTAAACCAGAGATAAACAAAAAAACGTCAACAGTTCTATGTAACTGGTGGTGTTGTCAGGTGACTGGTGGTGTTGTCAGCTAACTGATGGTGTTGCCAGGTGATTAGTGGTGTTGTCAGGTAACTGGTGGTGTTGTCAGGTGACTGATGGTGTTGTCAGGTAACTGATGGTGTTGTAACGTAGCTCAAGTTTGCAACTGATTTCTGCAGGAGTTTAAGAATCCTTTAAAGAACAGAAACACGTTTGTGTCACTAGTAGCTATTTACAGTGGACGTTCAAACAAAAGTACTTTAAAGGGATATCAAGAAGATGTAACAGAATTGTATTTTTCTTGGACTGATTGAATTAACCTTAATTTTTCTGAAGTTAAATTTCAGGAGCCCAAGTTAAAACTGAGTGGCACCCAAGTCAAACATTATTCAAGATTTGAACTCAAGGACTTTCAGACAGACAGTTGCGCGATCTACTACCACTCGATAACCCCCCTCATATCTCAGTTAACAATAATAATTCAAGGCCGAATTCAGGGAATTATTTCTCAGACATAACATTACAAAACAAAACGTTTATAAATCTGGCCAGCGAATAGCGCGATACATAAGAGACGCAGAGATCATTAACTGGCAGCAGACGTGAATTCAAGGTAACCAGAAATACATGAGATGGCACATGAAAAAGAAAAATGAAAGTTTAGAATTAAGCCATACTAGGGATAGGGCCGGCTAATAGCTGTCCTTAAGATCTGCAAAGAAAATGAAACGGGAGATTTGTAACCGAAGATCTTGTCTAAATATATGTTGAGTGCTGGGCCGGGATTTGTGTTGCCAGGCAACAGAGTGAAAGGAAAGTGCGTTAATAATAAATGGAAGGAAATAACATTTCATGAAGTACTCTGATTACTAATGGAGATGAATGCTTAAATCTGCGCTTTAGTCCAGGAGAGCCAATAGATTTTTCAATTTCTAACGGTTGCATTAGAGTTCTGTTTTAGCTTTAATTTATTGAAAGACTGATATAAGAAATAATTAATGTACTGAAAAAGAAATATAAATGATAAATATACTTTATCTCACGACAGTCCTGTTTATCTACTAACGCCGCATGCAGATTCGGCCTTAGATATTTGGCGGCCCTAAGCAAATGCCCAGTGTGCCCAGTGCTAAACCCGGCCCTGGCCGCATGTCACATTGGCCTTACTGTCAAAGGTTGACCATCAGTGCTCAATTTAAGAAAAAAAACAGAAAAAAAATTTACCGCATCCCCGGCGGTAAATCGAGCCCTGTTATGCACACCGTGATACATCTATCAATCCTTGTATCAATCTATCATTGTATCTATTGCTACGTTTATCTTTCCTATGTCAGTAAATATTGGTATGTCTGTATATTTATATATTTTAACTTTTTCAAATATTTCACGTAGTTGACATTTTTTAAAATAACGTTTAAAAAAAAAAGAATGAAACTTCTCGTTTTATTACCTGGATACACCAGATGTTGTGTTGACACACCAGATACGTAAACTGAGATGTGTGCTCATGAAACTCGCCATTTTATATCAAACAAGTAAACACAACAGAACACTGGTATCGTTTTCATTCTATTGAGCAGCAGCCTGGGCTACTGGGGCGGTAGAGGAGCAAAGTCTCGGCCTTTAACCACAGCACTGGACGGTATCGAGTAGCAGATAGTATCGCCCCTAACTACGAGCAAAGTCTAGGCCTTGAACCACATGAGTGGACGGTATCGAGTAGCAGATTGTATCGTTCATAACTACTAGCGAAGTCTAGGTCTTGAACCACATGAGTGGCCGGTATCGAGTAGGAGATTGTATCGCCCATAACTACGAACAAAGTCTAGGCCTTTAATCACATGAGTGAACGGCAATGTTCCCTCTAAGCTGAGCGCGTGAGCGATCTCTCACACGAATTCAGAGCGTCGCTCATACTACACGTACGATCGCTCACTCCGACGGACGACATCGCTTAAATCGCTCGAAAATTTTGGCCTCAAACAAAATGTCGCTCAGAGACAAACTTTTTTGCTCACTTCATACCACACCTTAGAGGGAACATTAGTGAACGGTATCGAGTAGCAGATAATATCGCCCATAACTACGAGCAAAGTCTAGGTCTTGAACCACATGAGTGGACGGTATCGAGTAGCAGCTTGTATCGCCCGTAGCTACGACTTCCACAGCAGTATCTAGGAGTTTCAGGATCATTGACTAAATCAAGCAGAAAAACAATCTTCCATGCTTTGATTACCTTCCTTTCACCATTTTAGACTACTTTCTACCAAAGCTCTAAAGTAACAATTTCAAGATTTCGATTTCTATGTAAAATCATTTCATTCCCCCCCCCCCTTCCCAAATCTCAATACATATTTAGCTGAGCTGGTCTAATCTCTACCACCACCCATCGTCTCAAATCATGAAAATAGCTGGACGTTTTAGAAATAATAAAATACTTTCTTTATTAAAACATAAAAAAAGAGAGTTCAGTCTGGACCGGTAACAGCCTTAGATAAAGACCCCGGTACAGTTTCTCCGGGGTGAGATTTGTGTCTTAATGGAAGCTATTACTCCTTGGTCCTTCACCGAATCCTGTTAAAAGGGGAAGAAAACGCTGATGTTATTTTTCTATATCTTTTCCGTGGTGGCTAAGCCTCTGGGCAGTGGGAGGGGTGGGGTGGAGTGGAATGTTTTAAAGGATGAAGCGTTTCTGCTGACCGATTAGGGAAATAAATCCATTGTCCAGTTAAAAGGAGGAAACATATTTTTATAAGCCGGACTTTGTCCTAATCAATCAAGGACATCAACTTTGTTAAAATTTAAAGGACGCATTTTTTTACTCTTGGTGCTAATAGGTTATTCCCCCTTTGTATAATAGTGACAAATGTAAGTGAATACATATGTAGGTGTGTATGCATGTATAGAAGTATGTACGTTTGTAAGTATGTAAGTATTTAAGCATGTATATATGTATCTGAGTACAGGCACGCCGAGAGGTAGGGAAGGGGGTCATTGCCAGGGGGCCCGCATCTGTAAGGGGGCCCAGGCCGCCCCGACCATGTCAATTTTTTCACGACTTATTGTTTATTAAGGGGCCCGCAATGATGTCCTGCCCTGGGGCCCGTGTTGGCTCTCGGCGCCACTGTCTGAGTATATATGAATGTAGGTCTGTAAGTATGTGTCTATGCACGTATGTAAAAATGAATGTGTGTATGTATGTGTGTATGTATGTGTGTATGTATGTGTGTATGTATGTGTGGACGCATGTATGTGTGTATGTATGTGTGTATGTATGTGTGGACGCATGTATGTGTGGACGCATGTATGTGTGGACGCATGTATGTGTGGACGCATGTATGTGTGTATGTATGTATGTATGTGTGTGTATGTGTGTATGTATTCAAGGGTGCATCTATCTGTGTTTGTAAATAGGAAGGCTTTGATTTCAGCATAAAGACCTACACTATATTCCCCACTATAACCTATGTCCCACACAATGTCCTAAACTATGTCCCACACAATGTCCTAACCTATGTCCCACACAATGTCCAACACTATGTCCCACACAATGACCTACACTATATTCCCCACTATAAACTATGTCCCACACAATGTCCTAAACTATGTCCCACACAATGACCTACACTATATTCCCCACTATAACCTATGTCCCACACAATGTCCAACACTATGTCCCACACAATGACCTACACTATATTCCCCACTATAACCTATGTCCCACACAATGTCCAACACTATTTCCCACACGATGACCTACACTATATTCCCCACTATAACCTATGTCCCACACAATGTCCAACACTATGTCCCACACAATGACCTACACTATATTCCCCACTATAGCCTATGTCCCAGACAATGTCCTAAACTATGTCCCACACAATGACCTACACTATATTCCCCACTATAACCTATGTCCCACAATGTCCAACACTATGTCCCACACGATGACCCACTATATTCCCCACTATAGCCTATGTCCCACACAATGTCCTAAACTATGTCCCACACAATGACCTACACTATATTCCCCACTATAACCTATGTCCCACACAATGTCCTAAACTATGTCCCACACAATGTCCTAAACTATGTCCCACACAATGTCCTACACTATAACCCACACAATGTCCTACACTATGTCTTACAATATGTCCTACACTATGTCCCACACTATGTCTTACACTGTGTCTTACAATATGATTTACACTGTGTTCTATACTAAGTCCTATAAAATGTCCTACACTATGACACACACAATGTCCTACACTATATTCAAACTTTATTATTCAATGTGCCCTAGACACTTTTCTCCTTCACTATGTCCTAATAATCCTGTACATTATCGGTTTTTTTTAAACACCTTCACCCGGGATCACATGACACCATTTAATCAGCTCAGGTGATTGGTGTAAATGGGATTAGTACACGTGATCTCTGTTGACCAATCAGAGACGTAAAACTAATACATACACACTTTTCCCCCTATTTTGTTACTCTCCATTCTAAAAGTGCCCAAAATGTTACTTGTTTGTAGCCCTGTAAATTGACTGGTCTAGATTTGACCCCAGTCGGTCAGCAAGTGCGATATATTTAATTTTTTTTTTGTTTGGTTATCTATCATACACAAATCAGATGAAATATTTATTGAAGTAGTCACTGGTCATCAGATCAGAAGGTCAGTCTAGGAGTGTCCATAGTAGTGGCCGAAAAATGTTAGAGTCGATTCGCTAAAGTACGCAAAGTGATTTGCAATGTTTACATTCTTTTCTGTTTGTAGATATGAATAAATGAAACAGAATTTTAAAGACAAACTTCATCTCACTAATAAGTTGAACACAATATTCATTTGTTACATATATAATGATGGATGTCTGTTAACAGGCCCTATTAAATTAATTAGCATTGATTGTAAGAAAAAAAACTGGTGAAATGTTATTCCGAAAAGAGATTTGTTCCGGTCTGGTACGAACTGGCCTTGAACAACGCGACGAACAACTGTCATGGGACTTTGGTTTTGGAAGAAATACAACATGAATCGAAAATAAAAAAAAAATTAATAGAGAAATTAAAGAAAGAAAGTCTAATTAATTGATAAATGTTTTTACAATAAAAAGAAAAACATTATTACTTCGATTATACGTGAAATTCAACTCATTTAGTATAAATAGTTTGACGATAAGATTACACAACCGATTACACAAACTTTACTATCCCAACAATGGAATCCACCCAAACTGGCAGATGAAATTCGAGTATCGTGAAATGACATCAATTTATTTACCCTATTAAGCTGAATTCATCTTATGGCTTCGGGTTAAAGCAATTTGAAATACAGTCGATTCCGCTTAATTGGGACACATCGGGACCGGGGCTTTTTGTCCCAATGAAGCGGCTGTCCCAATTAAACATACACATTTACTATTGGCTTCTTGGTTTGGTTTCTTTGAGATTTGTCTTCCCAAATAAGCGGCTGTCCCAATTCAGCGGTGTCCAAATTAAGCGGAATCCACTGTATTTAGACTAAAAATAAATGATAACTGTAAAAAAGAGTATCCAGCATAAAGTTCATAATTGGATATTAATTGATCATACTATCTGTTCGAGTTGTGTATTAATGACTCTTCCGTGGATTCCCGGGTATTTGGACGTGGCCGGGAATGACCGGTCCGATTCCCTATCAAAGTCGATACAAGCCCAAGCGAAGACCGTGGGTGCGGAAAAGAGCTCACGTGAGGCAGATTTCGCCAAGATCAGGCTCTCGGAGCCAACTCAGTTTTTAATAGAGTACACAATGGGGTGACGGGCAGTAATGTCCGCAGTCAGATGGAGCGGCCGTCCAAAACTGACCCGTGGTGGGGGCTCAGGAGGGTCGACCAGGCAATAATTGCCTGTAAAGAAAAAGTATCCAGCTAAAAGCTCATAATTTCATATTAATTGTTCATAGTTTCTGTTCCAGTTGATTCTTTACAACAAAGTCTCTGTCATTTATAAGATATATATATATATATATATATATATATATATATATATATATATATATATTTGTTGATACATTTCACACAAGTTCACACTATCAAACACACACAAACACACACACACACATATATATATAGCATATAACTGTCCAATGGACAGTGTCCATCAATAGTCGGACTAAGCATCTCTATGCCTGAAAAAAACACCCCCTTCTATCCACATTTTCCTCAGCATGTCCAGATAGAGGACATCTCATTTCAATTTCCCATCCGATCAGTCAATGAAAACGGAAGACGGTCCGCTAGGTCGATGTCTGACCTCTGGTTCAAACTTGAAAGACATCTCGGTCACTTGGTTTTTTTTTGTCTCTTCCTCTCTTGTCTACTAGCCATCACCGGACGTAACAGTGTCATAATGAATACAGACATAATATATGGAAATGTCCATGTGTGATGGAGTGTCAACTTGCCATCAGTGGACTTTAAGAGTGTCATAATGAAAAACAGGAGAGCTTATGTGAATGTCCAGACAGACAGTCACTAGTAGCAGGAAATTCACAAGAAAAACTTTGAAAGCCGTCGAGATGTTCTGTCAAGACAATAACTGGTAAATTAGACACAGTTCGAAAGAACTAGAACTCTTAAAAAAATACATGACCTACATAACATTTTCATGTTATAGTCAGACAAGTACTGTCATGTTAAATCAGAGGTAGCCCTGAACGATTTGTCGGTTTTATCTCTGTCAATTTTATCTCTGTCGGTTTTATCTCTGTCGGTTTTATCTCTGTCAGTTTTATCTCTGTCGGTTTTATCTCTGTCAGCTTTATCTCTGTCGGTGTTATCTCTGTCAGTTTTATCTCTGTCGGTGTTATCTCGGTCGGTGTTATCTCTGTCAGCTTTATCTCTGTCGATGTTATCTCTGTCAGTTTTATCTCTGTCGGTTTTATCTCTATCGGTTTTATCTCTGTCGGTTTTATCTCTGTCGGTTTTATCTCTGTCGGTGTTATCTCTGTCGGTTTTATCTCAGTCAGTTTTATCTCTGTCGGTGTTATCTCTGTCGGTTTTATCTCTGTCGGTTTTATCTCTGTCAGTTTTATCTCTGTCAGTTTTATCTCTGTCAGTTATATCTCTGTCGGTTTTATCTCTGTCAGCTATATCTCTGTCAGTTTTATCTCTGTCAGTTTTATCTCTGTCAGTTTTATCTCTGTCAGTTTTATCTCTGTCGGTGTTATCTCTATCACTTATATCTCTGTCATTTTTTTTATTATTTTACTTATGCATGGGCGTCCCCGAATGATGTTTTTCGTCTATTTAAATACACGCCCATGATAAAACTAAAAGGGCAATTAAAATTTATATTAACAAAATTGTCACCCCCTCCATCCAACTGCTCTCGATCGGCCCGTCGATCAAATTAACGAACCTAATGTAGTCCACGACTTCAAAAGTTTGCCCATCTAGGCGACACATAATAGATTTATAGACTGCTCTAGAATGTCTCTATCCGAGCTTTTTCAAAAAAAAAAAAAACCCTTGAAAGAATTAATGTCATGGAAAATTATTTAAAATCCTGGATTTAATAAAACAAAACCAAAAGTTTCTCTTAAGTGAATTTCCTTTCAGTATAATTGCACCGGACGTGTCTCCATTTTGAAAAAAAAAATGTTCCTTCGTCTTTTTTGTTTTGTTTTCCCCATTTTTACCTAACAAATTTGTTTATGTACATGTCTAGATTTATACCCAATCTAATTCTTTATTAAAACTTCGCTATTAATGCGTGCGGATAATTAAACCGGAAACGAGACAGACATTAGAATTTATCAAAAACCTTCATTTCTTCAACGGTCTAAATTTGGTCTCGATATTTAATTAACAATTTTTTTCTTTATCCGGAAGATATGTCCTTCAGACAGGATACACAATTTCTTGGTCCCCTGTTTATACATTTCCTTGTTTTATAGTGGACATAAATTGTATGTTGTTAGTTAAACTAATGAGCTCGTTGTGCCCAGAAATTCGAGAATAGTAGAACTGAAAATAACAAATTAATGCTCTTGACTTACTCTCGTTACCATAATTTATGTCTCGACAAGCTTTATTTATTTGTTTATAGATTACTTGGTTTCTCATTAAGCAACGTAAAACAGCCTAGGACAGTGGGTGTTAAAGTTCGGGTCGCGACTCACACTGGTGACTTGAGAACGAATCCAAACTAATGTGTACCAAATCGAAAAATTGGTTAACCTTTAAAGTGAAAAGGGGAAAGCTGTATAAAATCCGTAAGTCTTTCATTCTTTTTTTCTAAACATTGTTTTTTCTTTATATCATCGCAAAAACTGAAAAAAAAAGTATTGCTCAAAGTTGGACACCGTGCGTAAAAGTTTAAGAACCTCTGGTCTAGATTTAAACATAAGTGTAACTTATTTCAGGGAAAACCTTAAATGGGCTTGCTGGTTTAAACTTATTATTTCATTTTTTTTTAAAACTTGAAAACCAAATGAAAATCAACGACGGAAACAATTACCTATAGTGCAATGGTAATGTGCAGATACAACAGAAGGCAAATATTTTTGGCGTAGATATTGGTTTCATTACCCAGCTTAATGATATTGAATATCAAAACTGTCTATTTTTTCTAAACGATGCTAACTGTCTGAAATATCAAAATATATTATAGGCAAGCTCAGGTCTGGCACCAGATAATCTTGGGGCACTGACCATTGACAGTAACTGGGCCACTTCTGCTCATAATCACAGAATTATTGCTTTATCATTTCATAGTAGATTACTGCAACAGACATGACCCATTATGACAGATCATACATACCTCAACCATATAAACTGATTAAGCAAAAAAATATTTCTTGAATAAATCATAGTAATGAAAAAAGATCATTTATACACACATGTCTTTATTTCTCTTTCTATTTATCATCTGTCTATCTATGTCTGTCAGTTTGTCTACCAAAATCAGGTTGGGTGAAATGCTAACAATAGCAAGAAAAAATTAATCATTTCAAGTTTCTCTAGTCCCATGGTAATATTTTCAAGTATCATTAATCCCCGAATAATATGTTCAATATCTTTAATCCCAGAGTAATATTTTCAAGTATCTTTAATTCCAGAGTAATATTTTCAAGTATATTTAATCCCCAAGTAATATTTTAAAGTATCTTAATCCCAGAAAAATATTTTCAATTATCTTTAATCTCCAAGTAATATATTCAAGTACCTCTAATCCCCGAGTAATATGTTCAAGTATCTTTAATCCCCGAGTAATATTTTTAAGTATCTTTAATCCCAGGGTAATATTTTCAAGCTTCTTTAATCCCAGAGTAATATTTTCAAGTACCTCTCGAATTAAAAAAAAATTCCCCCGGTTCATGTGCACTTTGAATGCACATTGTGCATTATTCATTCGAGTTTAGCCATTTCACTTGTTTTAGTGCACGCTCTCAATCTATTACTTAAGAACACAAATCTGATTCATGGCTAATTTAAAAAACAAGAACATAAAAGAAAAGAGTTTATTCTTACATGCACAAAATTTCACCATCAATATACAGCTCAAGACAAGTCTATCCATCACACTAGATAGACACAACGTGTGAGCGCATCTTTCTTTTAGGTGCACAACGTTATACTGTCAATTGAGGTGCCCAATAACATCCATCATTTGAGTTGCCACGGGGACCGTCAGTAAATTGGCCAATGGTGTGTTGAGATTGATAGTCTAAGTTTTAAGTTTTAAGATTGATAGAATAGAAAAAATAAATGATGAAAAAAAATTGAAATTCGAAAAAAAACTTTTATAAATGGAATACTGAAGCATTTTGCAATTTAAATAGAGTACTTGATGTATTTGAGCATTTTGCAATTCTAAAAGAGTATGAAAGTTTTTTTTAGGTGACAATTTTGAGGAATTTAGTTTTTTCTTTGATGATACATACTTTAGAATGTCTCCGTAAAATAGATCATTCAACTAAGAATTGTTCAGAAATAGATATTCGCATAATGTATTGGCTACGAAAAATACCTAATGTTAAAAATGAACTATCAAAAGTGAGCTATTAAAAGTGAACTATTACAAGTGAACTATTTAGTGTGAACTATTTTACACTGAAAATATTTATAACAAGTTGGTACAATTCTCTTCATTAATTATTAAAACCAGTTATTGGCTTACTCCATACTTACTCCACAGTTACTCCACAGTTTCTCCATAGTTACTCCACAGTTACTCCACAGTTACTCCACAGTTACTCCACTGCCATCTCCTGCACCACTCAGTCGGGGAATTCATGTCAGCAGAAACAATTCATTTCTAATAAATTTTTAATTAATAATATTTTTTTAATCTCATTTTTATTAACAGCTTGTAGGCAATGTGCCTGTCACTTTGTCTCTCAATTTGTCTCTCAATTCGAGATGTTCATTTTTATTGCTGGAAAAGGTGTGAGGGAGGTTTTGCTTATTAACATCATAGTAAATGAGATCTAATTATTTAGAAACATTGTAACAATGTCTGCCAAATGAATGGATGGAGTTATTTTATTCACCTTATTTTTTCCACAAATGGTTTGGAAAATTTTGCAAACCAATGAACTCCAATTTCATGAGCGTTATTTTTTTTTATGATGAGATAATTAAATTAATAATCTAATGAATTAGAATTTTAAAATTTCGAAGGAATGTAGTCAACTTTCAGTCATTTTAAAGACGACCCACGAGATTAAATGGGATATGACTGATTTGACCTTTAATGAAACCGGAAGTAGTTTACGTTATATCATATTTAGACCAATGACAGGCCAAATTTCTTCCTCTTCACTCACAAAGACGACATCCAATGAAATAAGATTTGAAGAATGGCTTTGACATTTTGACGGGCTGAGAGAAGATACGAGAACATAAAAACCTTCTGTAGACTGTCACAAAAGATACATGGATTCTTATATTTAGGTGCATTGAACTTTGCTGCTGATATATCAGTGCATTGAACTAATTTATTTATATGAGAGGTCGATTCTGTGCAACGGGGATTTTCATTATTGTGTGTCTGACTCGGGTTTGTATGACATTTTAAAAAGAGTTATGAGAGCTTTACTGATTTTTGTAGTTGTATCAAAGGGCTTATCGGGCAAGTGGTGTAGAATTCATCTGTTTCAGTAACATTGTCATATAAAGGGATTGTGTGGTTAGCACAACGCCCAGTCGCATTTACTCCACAGCTTTAAGTCAGGTACCCATTTAAAAGCTGTGACTGGGACTTTCACCAGGACCTGAAAATCCTGTTCTACCAATTACAATCCGGACCCATCCTGTTGACAGTCGAGCGCCTCTACACCGCGCGACCACCCGTCCTCTCGAATGTCGACCTGATTTCTATGCTCCGATCCTAATAAGGCGCTGATATTTGGTGCAACCCAATCACGTGTAGCTGCCCCTATCCTATAAGACGTCTTAACAGACTCAAACTACGGTGTTAAGATCTCCTACAACAATGCCCGCCCGCAAGTGGGTGCAACCCTGATACGCGTCAGGGGACCGTGCCCTCAAAGGCCCCCTTGGGTTACAGTAAGCTGTTTTGCAATAACTGCTATTAGAGGGATCAGATCGGCTGGTAGTTGGGCGAGGGGGGTGAAGATTACTCATCGGCATCCTTGAAATAGTGACACTTATAAGGGGAAAAATAAAAATATCAAGTTAGAATAAGCCCTTCTAATTTATGGGTCTCAGGGTACGATCCCTGTACTTGTAAGGCCACTGCTCTGTGCGCTATACTCAAGGATACTGAATACAGTGACGTAGCGAGGCGAGGGGGAGGGGGTAAAGGCATCGTCTAGGGCGCGCCTCATAAAGGGGCGCCAAATGGTATATTTTACATGTATTATTATATGGTTTTCGTATCATAGGGGCGCTAAAAGGGTATTTAACCCTGCGCGAGTCAGCTGCTACGCCACTGCTAGATATATGCCTCGCATTACTTAACCTCATTGGTATGCGTCAAGATACCTGGTGTGAATCTATAACAGGGCCACTACGAAAACGACGGTGTTTAGCCCTAAAGGGAGAAATGTTCAAGAGTCGGGTTGTAGACCCTTACAGCGTCCTCATTATCTCTCTCTTAAAGTTGATTTGCCGTTTCACTTTTATCAGCTGATAAATATTCACAAAATAGGTGAAGATTGTTTTTTTGAACTAAGTCATGTAAACTTCAAGCAATAAATAGTGATGCTAGACCTGAACTAATCTGTCAACACAAATAAATCTGTTTAATTGTTATTGTTGTTTTACAATCAATCTATTTTGCTTCTTCCTTAGACAAGACGGTCTATTTACCAATTAATACACACGCCTGAGCGATGAATAAATCTGTTAACATTTTATCAACATGACAGTTTTTATTTCGTCTTTTTTTCAACTTGACAATGATTTCATTTCCAGAAGTAAACATATAAAATGTCAAGGCCACGAAAATCCTCGCCAGCAGTTAATACGTTAAAGTTAAAAAAACTCTCTCCTGTTGTATACTGTTTAATTAGAAGAACATTTTACTGCAGTCGTTAATTATATAACATGAGATATCCTTTTTAAATTTTAGCGGTAATGAACAAGTACAACATAAAGTAGTTTTTTAAAAATGTTTACATGATTTGCTTTCCTCTAAGATTCATTTTGCTCCTACGAAATATTATTGTTTATACGCAATAAAAAATAATACTTTTTTTTAAAGATTCAATAAATTCTGTTGACATCTGTTTTAGAGCCGTTTATTGTTGGATTTTTTTTTATTTGCCCCTTTTTTAACTGATGTTTATAATCAGAATAAATTGCTTCCCTTGATAGAGTACAACCCGTAAAAAAATTCATTTCTTGAATTAAAAAAAAATCATTTTCTCTCATATTTTTTGTTTCTCGGCTAATCAAACATGTCGAAAACAATGAATATTTTTAAACTAATGTTAAAGTGTTCAAAACAAAAATAAAAATATTTTATTTCATTGTTGTTTCTTTTTGTAATATTTAAAAAAAAATTTCGCACAAAACAACAACAAAGCAACCGTCGGTGACCTAATTAAAAGTTCTTGTTTTCGCCTTTTGAAAAAGAAGTGATGTTTATTAAATCGTTTTTAACGATGACCTTCTTTACATATTAATTATGCGATTACAGTTAATTGCGAAAACAAAAAATAATAATAGTAAGTCACATGAATAGCTCCGACCATTTGTAATAGTGCATTTAAATCTGGCGAATCATGAGCATGTTCAATGGAGTTAAAAGTTTTAAAGCAACATCCAAACATCCAGAAGTTATATCATTCCAACATGTTTGATAGCATTATGTCGTCCAGCTATTCTGAATGGTAGAATTGAATGTCGGCTAGAACGTATTTATCTCTGAAACATGATAGATTGGCCAAAAAAACTAATTAAATATCGTACTTACATACGCAAAATAATATACATTATGTATATATATATATATATATATATATATATATATACAGACACACACATAAACAAAACAAATAAATATATACACACATCTAACACATAATCGCCCTTTGTATACGTGCGTGTGTCTCCCTCAGGCTAATGGTCCGTACACTAAAAATGTGGTGTCCAAGGAAATCTATGATATGTATTTTGTTCACGGCAATAAAATATAAATATACTTCTGTATTGCAGTATTTCGTACGATTCTTTGTTATTTCTGTTCATATCGTATTCTGTTCATGGCAATAAAGGCCGCATGTTCTTTTCTATTGCAATATTTCGTATATTTCTTTCTTATCCCTTCTGTCGGATTTCGTTCAGCCAGCTTCAGCTGGCTTTTCCACTAGTATATATATAGTATATAAAAGTGGCCCAAAATAACTTTTTGTCAAATTGTTTTTGGAGCATTTTGTTTTTTTGTGTTTCCTTTGACTTCAAAACAACACAGAAAAAATTCATTTTAAATCATTTTGAATGAATTTTGAATGTATGCATATATAAAGCACACAGAAAATGCTAGAAGGTTCTGGAAAGTTTTAGAAAAGTCTATACAATTCTAGAAGGTAATGGAAGGTTCTATGAAATCTCTACAAGGTTCTAGAAGCTTCTAGAAAAACATGGGAAAATTTGAGAAGGTTCCGGGAAATTCTAGAAATCTCTAGAAGTTTTGATTTTCATATAAATAGCCAGCTTCACCAGTGCATTTCAATATAGTTATAAAATCAAGTGTTATAAGATCAAATGTTGCAGCTATATAAATATCATTCATTTAGTTATGACTACTAGGTCGAAAAGTGTTGTACATTTAACTTGCATAGAAGTTGACACAACTCCTGTTTATTGAGCTAGGTACTTCCCCCTATGTGAGCCTACTGGCCAATGGTATGTTTACAAACACAGCCGTCTGGCAGTTAGTTAATAATATTTTTTCATGGACTCATTTGTTTGCTTGTATACTGTCCAGCTGACATGCCAATATTTATTGAGCTAGGTACTTCCCCTAATTTATACTACTGGCTAATGGTATGTTTACAAACACAACCATCTGGTTTTGACATTCTGTAGAATTTTTTCATGAGGACATACTAATGTCCATTGAGCTAGGTACTTCCCCTAATTGAGCTTACTCAGCCAATGGAATGTTTACAAACACAGCCGTCTGGCAGTCATTTGTTACTATTTTTTCGTGACCTATTTCTATGCTTGTATACTGTCCAGTGGACATGCCAATGATTTATTGAGCTAGGTACTTCCCCTAATTGAGCCTACTAGCCAACGGTATAGTTTACAAACACACCCGTCTCCAATAATTCATTTGGGGGTCGTACAAATGGACCGGATGTGCTGCTATTCAAGCGCTATAAGACGTTTTGGCCAAAAATAAGACACAGGCAGAATTTAGTATATGCCACGATGTTCCACTGGAGCAAAATTTCAAGCCATTAAAAGAAGAAGTCATCGCATTTTGTTCAAATATCCTCCAAAGGAAAGACAACTCAAGATATTTTCCACGTTAAGATTAAAAAGAACTTGACTCTGAATCTTATCTTCCTGGCAGGAATTTCCCCCCACCCTTCTTGGTGTGCGTTTTCGTGTTCAAGGAGCTTATCACCATGCAAGGTGGATGTCTAAAATAATCTACATCATGAAGATTTATCTCTTCCGTCATCAGATCAAGCTGACTAAGCATGAAGACAGATCAATTACAGAATTTGGAATCTTTGCATCCTCGGTTTACATTAAAGCTTGGATTCAGTGTCCCATTCTAGCAGACGCACCTCTGAATCATCTGGATTTCATCAAGCTTCTTATTGATTATAAGAATAGTTTCTCCTTCAAATCTCAGACTGCATTGGAAAGGATTGGCCGACATCTCTGGTACCTTAGTGCAGAAATCATTCCTCTGCTTGCTTGAGGCAATTCAATGAGAAATCTTCTGATGATCACAAAGAAGAAAGATGCATCCGCAGCACAAATGATCTTTCAACACTTCATAATGTGACATTAAAGGATTTTGTGACCTCGTCATCGCTGCTCTTCTTTTATGCTCTTCTGCTTCCCACAAATTGTCTCATGACTGATGTTTCCACCTGGCAACAAACTCCATCCTTTCAGAAGGCAACACCGGTGGTCTCTTCTTTGAGAGTTGTCAATGACTTTGCCGAACGGGAATCGCAATGACGTCATCATTCAACTCATCTCTCACCAAATCAGAGGAGGAATAGCATCGCAAAGAGTTTCCAGATGAAAAAAATCAACTGTGCTGAATAGATCGCAACTTCAAGACCTTTCAGGACTCAGAATGCACAGACTAAAAACAAGCAATTTAAGTCTTTTCCGTTTCGGACAAAGGACATTTTAGAGCATTTTCGCCGTACGAAATCCGTATTTTTTTTTCCGGGTTACAGCCATAAATATTGCTCCACGCAGCATGAATTTCGATAAATTTAGAGAGGGAAGTAATCATGTTGAATAACTATTACAAAAATAAATAATGATTATGCCCCTTTGATTAGCTTTTATTATTTATATTTAAAATATAAGCAAAAAACGGTATATAACAAACTCTATATTTTGGCTCTGAGAGGTCAGATAGCGAAATGGACTTTTGATGTACACTTGGCAGGCCAAGGACCTACACAAATGATATATACATCATGGGTCTAGGACTTATGGTTGTTGAGATCTAGGGTGATGACGGACAGACAGACAGACAGACAGACAGACAGACAAAACGGACAATTAGAGCATTTTTTTCGAAAATGCTCTAAAAAACTAAAGTGTATTTTCTTGAATGACATACTTAGAGCTACTCTGCAATACAGTCAGGTTAATTTATCAGGTAACTATTATTATTTTACTGTTTAATTAGTGCTGTGAATATAATTGTTCTTTTGTATCTAAAAAAACTGCATTTTAAACCTTGCAAAATTCTCATTTAAGGCAACTACCGAATACCATAAGACACAAGATAACAAGCGCACTGAGGCAGTATTTATAGGAGCCCAAATGGTGTGAAATTTGGTATATACATGTTTTAAATCACCGTGAACCAGAAAAAACCAAATGCCATGATAAGAAGTCAACTTTATTTTTTCCATTAGAAAGTGAGTCACCGAAATATATATATATACACACACACATATATAAAAATAAATATCAATCGATATAAACTTTTTTGAAATGTGACAGGTGCTAATAATATTACCTTGATAAGTGTCAGCTCGCTCGTTAAGTAAATCTAACTAATTTAACATTTTAATAATCTTTGTTATTCTATTATGGTTATCGCCGTACAATTTTTTATTTTAGATGTTCCATTATATCTTTGTATCGATACCATGGTTATCTGTGATTTCTGTAAAAAGGTAGGGGATAGTCTTTTAATGTCACATGGTCCGATCTGCATGTCATGGAGAACTTGATATCACGTAATGAGAAAATTGGGATATCATTAATCGTTTCGTTATGAAATTTACTGAATGTCATATCTTTAAATTTACTGATTGTCATGTCTTTAAATTCATTGAATGTCATATCTTTAAATTTACTAAATGTCATGTCTTAAATTTACTGAATGTCATTCTTTAAATTTACTGAATGTCATATCTTTAAATTTACTGAATGTCTTGTCTTTAAACTTACTGAATGTCATGTCTTTAAATTTACTGAATGTCATGTCTTTAAATTTCTACTAATGACAGTAATTAGGACAATGACAATTAATGGCAGTCATTAATTGTCTCGTGGTGAACGATATATCGCTGTCGTTCAATATTAGCCGGGCTGGAAGACAGCCGTTGCCTTTGTTGCTTTGGTGAACGGATTCATTTATAACATAGAGCCTTTTTTCTCCGCACCCCTCCCACTTTCCAAGGCGCTAGGATAATAAGTAAACGGTGCTTTAGGTTGTACTAAAGTATAGATCCGTAGGTATATTTGGCCTTTTTCTTTTTCCGTGAGTAGAAATATAAAATTTTTAAAATCGCAAACTTTTCCTGTTTTTTATATTTATTTGTAAGTACGAGATTTCATTAATTATATATGTTCAATCTATCATGTTTCAAGGCTAGAACAGTTTTAGCCTATATTTATTTCTAACATTGAAAGACTTTTGAAAACTGAACGGCACAGTAAGAGAGATTTTGGACAACTGGACGGCACAGTAACACAGACTTTGACAACTGGACGGCACCGAAACAGAGACTTTGAGCAACTGGACGGCACAGTAACAGAGACTTTGACATCCGGACGGCACAGTAAGAAAGACTTTGACATCTGGACGGCACAGCAAGAAAGACTTTGACATCTGGACGGCACAGTAAGAAAGACTTTGACAACTGGACGGCACAGCAAGAGAGACTTTGAAAACTGGACGGCACAGTAAGAGAGACTTGACAACTGGACGGCACAGTAACATAGACTTTGACAACTGGACGGCACAGTAAGAGAGACTTTGACAACTGGACGGCACAGTAAGAGAGACTTTGACAACTGGACGGCACAGTAACATAGACTTTGACAACTGGACGGCACAGTAAGAAAGACTTTGACAACTGGACGGCACAGCAAGAGACTTTGACAACTGGACGGCACAGTAAGAGAGACTTTGACAACTGGACGGTACAGTAAGAGAGACTTTGGACAACTGGACGGCACAGTAAAGAGAGCCTTTTGACAACTGGACGGCACAGTAAGAGAGACTTTGATATCCGGACACAGTAAGATATTTTCCTTTGTCTGATGAAAGACAAAAAACCAAGCTTACTTCTCTTGTTCAACATTGCTGAATCTCCCCACATTCCCCGACAGTTTGAACTGATCGAAGAGACTAGACATCTAAATTATAGACTGCCTGAAGGTGCATTGAAACATTTTATGCCACCCAAAAAAAAAATTGAAAATTTCATACAAGCTTATCTCACAGTTATAAATGGAATATTCTGTATGTAATGTATGTAATGTTTGAAATGTTTGTAATGTATGTAATGTGTGTAATGTATGTAATGTGTGTAATGTATGTAATGTATGTAATGTATGTAATGTATGTAATGTATGTAATGTATGTAATGTATGTATGCATGTAATGTATGTAATGTATGTAATGTATGTAATGTATGTATGTTTGTATGCATGTATGTATGTATGTTTGTATGCATGTATGTATGTATGTTTGTATGTATGTATGTATATGTGTAATGTATGTAATGTATGTATGTTTGTATATATGTATGTATATATGTTTGTATGTATGGATGTATGTATGTGTGTATGTATGTATATATTATGTATGTATGTTTGTTTGTTTGTATGTATGTATGTATGTTTGTATGTATGTATGTATGCATGGATGGATGGATGGATGGATGTATGTATGGATTGATATATCTAAGTATTTATGTATTTTCGTATGTTACTTTTTTTAATGTTTGTAGGCTCACGACTCAAAAAAGAACATCTTTAATTACCTGAATTAAACTTTATTTTAAACAATAGAAGTAATCCATATAATTGTCGTTCATTTATTTTCTATACGTAATTTGATAAATTTAAAAGAAAAGAAAGTTAATTTTGTTACCATGTTTTTACAGTTCAATTATGCCCCATGCAATAGGGCGACTGAAGATTACACAAACAGTACTAAACGTGATACATTGGACTGTGATCTATGGTACTAGTAATGTCCGCACAACTCACAATGAAATCTTTCCGCGCCATCATTCTCCAAAACTAATACAATTAGAGAAAAGAAAAAAATTTCATCTTTATTTTTTCTCATCTTTACAAATCATTACTTAACAATGAGAAAAACAATTTACTGTTCTGACCATTTATCCTGAATAATTTGGTGAGCCTTGACGAGTAGGATTTAATTGGTGAGGTTCAAATGTAGATGACTATACAATTTAAATGGCGTGAAGTAACACCTATGTGATTACCTAACAAGCCCTTCTTTCTAATGGTGTCATGCGGCAATCTGAAATCCCATATATTGATAGATAGATGCATAGATAGATTGATTGATAGATAGACAGACAGACAGACAGACAGACAGATAGATAGATAGATAGATAGATAGATAGATAGATAGATAGATAGATAGATAGATAGATAGATAGATAGATAGATAGATAGATAGATAGATAGATAGATAGATATGATAGATGGGATAGATAGATAGATAGATAGATAGATAGATAGATAGAGAGATAAATAGTATGGTAGATATATATATATAATATAGACATATATATATATATATATATATATATATATATATATATATATATATAACGTAACTTTGGAGTTACAAGTGTTAGTAGATTATTAGTGGACTATGTAAATCCCGTCCTATTCGCCTCAAATATAGTAAAAGCAGTAAAGAACTTACATGATAACTATGTTCGGTGGAAAAGTATGTACGGCATTGCAGTGACCAGCTGTAGCTACGCTACATTAGCCTAAACTTATTTTAAATTTATAGATTGAAATTATCCGGACAACCATAAATAGTGAAAGTATTTGTCAGAAGTACCAGTTACTTCTGAATGAAAAAAAGAATTTCAGGCTAAATTTGAAATGATCATCACACTAGTATTGACACCGTCGTGACTTTTTTTAAGTCATCAGAATGACATCACTACCATATCATTGTATCATAAATGTTGACATCACTATGACGTGACAATTACGTCAACACGAAGACACCAAGACATCTTGAAGTTGATTATAACAAGGAAATGACATAAGTTCCTATGATTACGTCTTCGTGTATATCTTCCCGTTCTCACTTACTCCATTCCACCCCACCTCACACATCGCCTCTCGTCTCAACATAACCATCCAGTCTGCTGTAATCACTGCTCCAATGCTTCTACAGTATCTGTGTTAGGTATATGGCACAATGAAACCAAGTGTAATAATAATAATAATAATAATAACAATAATAATAATAACAGCAAAAATATTGGGCAATAGACGTCTCAGACTGTGCCGGCATTTAAAATTACTAACCGCCCCCACGCCTTCCACCAGTTCCTCCCCCCACCCCAACACACTTATGAGCTGTAATGAGAGTCCTATCCCCCCCCAAGCCCCCCCTCCCCCAACCCTACCCCCAAGACCTCCTTCCTAACACTCCAAGGCAAAGTATACATCATCAGAAACGATAACGTAAAAGAAAGAAAAAAAAATTGAAAGAATAAGGTGGGTGGGTGGGGGGGGGAAGGGCACGAAAATTGAGATGGAGGTTGGGGGATGAAAGGAGGGGGGGGGGGACACAGAAGGGGCGTAATCAAGCATTAAGATTTACTTAGATCACTTCCCCTGGTCCTATTTCGGCCGTTAAGAGCAATCTTTTCTCCTTTCACCTTCAAGGGCCTCATCTCTGTACATAAAAAAAAAAATCCTGATTATTTTATCACCGTCGTACGTCATCCTGGGAGGGGGGGGGTGGGCGAGTCTATCGCCCCCCTTCCCCTCCCCGACACCCTGTCACTAACTCTGAACGCTCTATCTAACCCTCCCCCGCGTCGTGTTCTGTCTGTGAGTACTTCTTAATCTAGCGGTCTCTCTCTCTTAGATCAAAATTCTTAGCGTGATGTCCCGTGGATCATTATGGTCCCTATATTGCAGGATTTACTTCCTGCTAGTTCTTCAGGTTTTTAAATAAATAACAATTGATCAATGACGTATGTCTTGGAAGTACGAAAACCCGTTTTGGTTTGAATTCTTCAGATCTCTTTTTTTTTTATTACAGAAGAATCTATCATCAAAGCAAACTTAAAAATTAGTTTTTCTAGAAATTAAAAATATATATTTATTCGAAGGTGATGTTTTATAACATAAGGACATAAGCATCGAAAGTATTCGCAAAAAAACAAAAAATATTATTATTCTTACACGTAGCTACTCAAACAATATAAAGAAAAAAATGAAATTTTCATTTATTTCTCGATTCAAGATTAAATCTTGGACAAAATTAATCAAATAAAAAAGTTTTAAAATGGAGAGGTAATAACACTTTTTTTATATAATGAATGAAATTTGTTGTTGATATCAATTTGATTCGTATGGTGAATGATATGGGTTTGAATCCAAGAAAATGTCCCCTTCTAACCTTCTTTTATACATTTTTCGTCTGTTGCTGTTGTCTGCAATGGCCAGCATGCTTGCAAGGGTCAAAGCTTAAAAAAGTCTATTTATAAATATTTTCAGTATAAAGCCTGTCTTCTTGAGATCGAAAGTACGAATACTGTTTCCTGTTTTGATATTAATGGCGTCTTGCTTGCGTCTCAATTCGATCAATGTTTATTAAAACAATTTTTTAAACAGACCATAAATAGACCCATATAATTACATTGGTCTACTCGCGGTGTACACAAAGTTGAACTTTAGGGTACAGTTGGTTTATTTATAATACCTGCCTCGGTTTGAGTTTCAGAGCTTAATTTATGATAAATAAAAATCGGTTTGTTTTCAAATTTGTGATAATTTATCCGACATCTCATTTTTTTGACTAATTTTACAGGTTGCGTTGCTAGGCGACCAAAATGGCGATGTAAACATTGTTTAAAAATTAGGAAAGGGGTGTGTGTCTGGGGGGGGATCATCGGTCCTTGATACTTTTCTGCACAATAAGTTTCTTTTTATTGTAATAAAAATGTTATCAACTGATCCAGATGTGAACAAAAGTTCAATAAATACTCAAAATTTTTTTTCATAAAATGTGGTTTACATACTGTCCAGTAAGATATCTTAATTTTGTCGCCACTCGGCAGGTAGCCCATAATTTATTCACTTGGAAACGTAACTCAGTGTACATCACTCAAGATTCTTCTTTTTAAAAAAAAAAACACATTTTTTTTAATCAAATTTACAGCATTTAACGTTATCCGATGTGATTTCTGCCTGTCGGCAATTAAAGTCTGCAATCAAGATTTTTTAATACTTTAACTAGCTGTACCCTGAAAAAACATTTGCACTGAAGAGTTATATCCGGTCCTTAGGCTTGATCGGCACGGCGAGGTTACTTTTTGGTTTCGGGCATCCGTGTTTTTTTTCAAGATTGTATTTTAAACTGGAATATTGTTATATTAATTACAGCATTTACTTTCGATTTAACGCAGCGCCCAAATCGCTATTATTATATTATATTGTTTATAATGGACTAGAAGCCACCATTAAAATATTTGCAAACAATCCTTTATTCTCATTCTTTCACAGCTATTTGAATTTGCCCATCAATACCAAAAAAAAAAGCCAAAACAACCTGAACCGGAAACTGCCAGAGTCAGGTACCTTTATCCTCCAGATCCAATCGTATGTATTCACGTCACGCAGCAGTTTCCCGGGATGTACTTCGTTAACTCACCCTGCCTGCTTTCACCCCCTCTCCTCCTCTCCTCCCCACCAACCCATCTTGCAACTAGGATGTCAGACCGGAAGTGAGAGAGAAACCCTGATCATGAATTTCGCCTCGATTGAAACAGATGATTTTTTCTCCAGGGTACCTCATCTGTTTTAATCTGACTCTCATCATTCTTAATATATATATCTTTGAATTATCATGTCATCTTATTTACTATTATAATCAGCGGGGAAAACTTGCTCAATGTAATATATGCGCAACAGGTTTAAAAAGAAATAACAAAAAAAGTTTGAAATTTGAAAGCTGAAAATAAAAAGAAAAACAAATCGCTCAAGGTTCCATTTTGAAAAGGAGATCCCAAAATTTGTGGCCATGTTTATAAACTGTGAAAATAAAATGTGACAATAAAAAAAAATGACAGACCTCTTAAGGCGTTATTTGAAAAATTCTGTCACGCAAAATTGAGATTTTATGTACGGTGGTGTTACCACACCCGCACGCGCGCAAACAGACATGCTGTCACGAAATGGTGATGAAACACGGCACAATCTGATGACGCCATACGAGAATGATTTACCGTATCATCCAATGAATGAACAATTTAAAAGTGTAATTTATTCACCTAACATTTTTAACAGTGCTTGGATTGTTAAAAAGTATAACCTCTAACACACGAAAATAACTCAATATTTGTATATGCATGTTCAAAACCAAATTTTCTTGTATTGTTAAAAAGAAAGTGGGACGGGTGTTATTCTTTTATTTAGAGGGGTTCCGGGTTCGATCCTCGGCGAGAACAAAGACAAAAATTGAAAGTCTCTTACGTCCGCCCAGCGTTAAATAAGGTCATCTGACTTCAGTATGGAAGGTAAAGGCGGCTGGGCGTTGTGCTATCAATACAACACCTTTATGATCCATTGCTATAGATAACAGACGACTCCATTATTGGATAAGGGAACTTAAATTACTTTTAAAAAGAAATATTGATTAATGGGTAATGTCATAATAATAAAAAAAATGCTTATCTTTGTTACATGGTGAGCCTTTCTTATATTACCGTTGGTTGTTGGGTACAGCCTTAGGTACTCACGAAGCTGTCAGTTTTATCTTTACGTTGAGCACACAGCTTGCATATAACATACATCATAACATCTCTGTTTACTTTGCTTTACATATTTTTGGTTGAGCTCTTAAAAAAAAGCCTTATTCAGATGGTTACATCGCATAAATTTGGCCACATACAGCCATCGGTAAAATTAGATGGGACTTTTAGAACTGCACAAATGGGACAATAACCGTCCTATTGAGCTTACGATATACCGATCAAATAACGTAGTATATAATGTATTGTACCTGACAGTCTGTCAAATTACGTAGTATAATGTGTGTTGTACTTGACGGTCTATCAAATTACGTAATATATTGTGTGTTGTACCTGACAGTCTGTCAAATTACGTAGTATATTGTGCGTTGTACTTGACGGTCTATCAAATTACTTAATATATTATTGTGTTGTACCTGACAGTCTGTCATGTATTTACGTAGTATATTGTGTGCTGTACCCGACAGTCTGTCACATTACGTAGTATATTGTGTGCTGTACCTGACAGTCTGTCACATTACGTAGTATATTGTGTGCTGTACCTGACTGTCTGTCACATTACGTAGTATATTGTGTGCTGTACCTGACAGTCTGTCACATTACGTAGTATATTGTGTGCTGTAGTTGACAGTCTGTCACATTACGTAGTATATTGTGTGCTGTAGTTGACAGTCTGTCACATTACGTAGTATATTGTGTGCTGTAGTTGACAGTCTGTCACATTACGTAGTATATTGTGTGCTGTACCTGACAGTCTGTCACATTACGTAGTATATTGTGTGCTGTACAGTCTGTCACATTACGTAGTATATTGTGTGCTGTATGACAGTCTGTCACATTACGTAGTATATTGTGTGCTGTAGTTATATTGTGTTGTACCTGACAGTCTGTCACATTACGTAGTATAGTGTGTGCTGTGTGTTAGCTGACTGTCTGTCAAATCGTCCTACATTTTTATTTTCGAAAGCCAGTCACATATTTGCAAGCGACTCTCTTAAACGATTTCTGTCCTGTCACTTGACACAGAATGTAATCTTCTTCGTGACAGGTTCTATTTGACAGCTGCCAGTCTAGTGGCACTGGTAGAATCTCATATTTGGCCAGGAAATCCCTAAAAAATTGAATATCGACATCGGAAATAAAGTTCTATTTTTTTCATAGCTGACCATCTTTGAATTGTGTATGTATGTATGTATGTATGTGTGTGTGTATGTATGTGTGTGTGTGATGGAAAAAAATGGAATAGTGATAAAAGGGTAATTTGTTTTCTAAAAATTGAAAAAATGTGGTCCTTTTTTTTTTTACATTATACCCTAATGTCTGGAACAGGAGTTCAAAAAATCTTTACTATTTGTGACCCACTAAGAATACTGTTTTTTTTTTTATTCGTGACACACCTATACTTAAAATATAACCATAGAAATTAAAGAAAATAAAAAGCAGAAACTAATATTTATGCTTTGATTGGAAAGATGACAGTTGGCCGACGGCTGATTTATATACGTTTAAATTCCAGGTGTAGAAGGTATGAAATATTGACGTCATTTTGACTGAACAGTTAAAACATAGTGCATTAAGAAGAAAAGTGCGATAGTCCGGAAGCTTGCTGGCCATTGGGCTCTATGACAGTCTCCAGATGTTGAGAGACACAGCAAGTCTGATCTCACGGGCTCTAAGAGACTAAGTCTCAGCCCGCAGATTAACTGAGAGAGAGTTCAAAGAGAGAGAGAGAGTTTGGGATTAGCAGAGAAATATCTCCAAGCTCCGAACTCCAGGCATACGATGCTAGGTCCGCTCTACGATTGGCGCTTGAGAATCAGGGGGAAAGCTAAGTAAGCTAAAATACAGAAATATAATTTTTCAAAAAAATTGAGTTTTGATAAACTGTGCTCATTTCTGCATCAGTTAATAGCACTGCATGACAATAAAAATGCTCTTATTTCGAAGAGATGTGCATTGGTCAGAGATTACCCTTTAATCTTTACGATATGTTTACGACTCCATTTTGGTCGTCGTCGGACAGCGCAACCTAAGCAAATTAGCTAATAATTGGTGATGTCGGGAAAATATTGTAACAAAACAAAAATAGCTATTCACCATGAAAATAACACTCACATATAGGAGGGTATTGGTCAGTGTTTAAAAAACAACAACTAGATATGTGTACTAAAATAATGTGTAAACTATTCCAAATCAATCCCTCGTTAATGTATGTGTGTGTGTGTGTGTTAGTGTGTGTTAGTGTGTGTGTGTGTGTGTGCGCACGTTTTTTTTGTGTGTGTGTGTGTGTGTGAAGTCCCTGTAACGGTGAGATCAAACCATAGATTCTATAAACCACTAATGGGACAATTTTTACGGTGCCCTTCTTTCATCACCACCTTAGCCGATAGTGCAATGGACATGGAGGCACCACGGGAGATATAACGGGAAACTTTAACCATGACCTGAAAAACAGTCGAGTACATTACCACACAACCATCCGTCCTCTTCTCGCCAATCTATAGAGCAGCTGATCATTACACTCTTGCAGTAAAAAAAACTAACTATTCTCAAATCTACTCCCTATCTAGTAAAGATACTCATTCCTGTAAATATAAAACTAGTTCACACTATGGGAACCGCAGACGGTCAGACTCTACTGAAGGCAGACTAGGCTAGAGTTGATTGTTTTTCAAAATGGAGATTTTATTGTTTTTGTTTTTTTTTTTTAATCGGGCTAA
The DNA here is from genome assembly GCA_021962125.1 of Bulinus truncatus. Classification (NCBI taxonomy): domain Eukaryota; kingdom Metazoa; phylum Mollusca; class Gastropoda; family Planorbidae; genus Bulinus; species Bulinus truncatus. Next base: position 1,234,133 of record JAGDYQ010000095.1, read on the forward strand.
AAATGTTTGGTTTTAAAATGGCACATTCAAATTAAATATATTATCGGGCTAGTAGATGACTAATAGTAAAACAAAGAATATTGGTCAATTTGTTTTCCTGTCATGTTTTAGTTGAAGATTAAAAAATTATTAATGATAAGCGGGAAAAGACATAGGTATAGTATCGATAATGGTTTAATTTAATAGACGGGAAATGAGATAGGTCTAGTATCGATAATGGTTTAATTTAATAGACGGGAAATGAGATAGGTCTAGTATCGATAATTGTTTAATGTAATAAACGGGAAAAGAGATAGGTCTAGTATCGATAATGGTTTAATTTAATAAACGGGAAAAGAGATAGGTCTAGTATCGATAATGGTTTAATTTAATAAACGGGAAATGAGATAGGTCTAGTATCGATAATGGTTTAATTTAATAAACGGGAAAAGAGATAGGTCTAGTATCGATAATGGTTTAATTTAATAAACGGGAAAAGAGATAGGTCTAGTATCGATAATGGTTTAATTTAATAAATGGGAAAAGAGATAGGTCTAGTATCGATACTGATTGACCAATCTATCAGTGTATCAACATCTCTATATCTTTGTATCGATCAACAATTCATCGTCCAATATTCAGCTGAGTGTTTTATTAACACGGTTTTTTTATATTTTTTTCTCCTCGGTACAGCTGTACGGTACAGACACCCTGGGGTGTTTTATTGTTGGCTACATGATGGTGTCATTCGGAACCGGGAACCTTGTGGCCATCCTGGCCATGGACAAGCTGAAACCTTGTTCCTCACACCCGTTGTTCCTGTCCCTAGGTGAGTACCGAAATACATAATGTATGTTGTATCTTACTGTTCCATTCCACAGCAGATAGAGGGACTGCTGCAAGCACCCCCTAACCCAAATTAGTAAAACCGAGCAGTGTGCCATGTTAAGTGCTACACCTCGGCACACCAGTGTGCAATGAGAAGAGTCATAATTTAAAAAAAAATGATTGCTTAGATTCATTTCACTCCAGGTGTTTGACTTTGGAAATTCTCTGTGTCACAAGTTGATATTAAAATAAAAAAGTTTGAATGCTTTTGAATAGAGAGACATATCATTTTAGTAAATATCTTGAAACTAGGCGACAATTTTTCCCCTATAGCCAAGCTTCAGAAGAAGCATGTGCCTAATTTCAGTGCTCATTGACACTAAAACGGGCTAGTTTGTCCAGGGTGCCACCAGGAACGCCGAGAGAGGGGGTCGGGGGAGGGGGTCATTGCCAGGGGGCCCGCATCTGTAAGGGGGCCCGGCCGCCCCGACCATGTCAATTTTTGCACGACTCATTGTTTATTAAGGGGCCCGCCATGATGTCCTGCCCTGGGGCCCTTGATGGCTCTCGGCGCCCCAGGGTGCCACTAATGAGGTTGACGCCACTGTAAGCTGGACGTAATCAAGATTGCTTTGCAACAAAACTTTCTCTCATGTACGCTCTCTATGCCTCCAAAAAATATAAAATAGCCAAAACTTTTACATTTAAGAAAAAAAAATTGTTAGCGATTTTAAAGTTGAGTAAAAATATTGTAAAGATTAATTCGAACAGAATCATTATTAAAGATAAACCAACAAAAAGTCAAACTGTAGACCTACATCTTTTATTATAAATTTATAAAACTATTTTGATAACATTCTGTTATCGTCGTGGCCTGTTATTGGCTTATCATTTATTCCACCAAAAGGAAACCATGTTGCATTCAATCTTCATCCCAAACAAAGCATTGCAAAAACAAAAATGGAGATATTCGCTGTCTGATGGTCCACTTGGCCGTGTTGGCCGAACAAATGAGTTTATAACTGGAAATAAATGAAATAAATGCGTATAAAGGGGAGATTACTGGGCGGTATTGTCCAGCCGGGACAAGGTAAATTGTTGGGCTTTGATTGTGGACAGGCCGACGTGATTTGGTTTTTTTTTTCTAGTTTCGTCCCCTCAGTTTATAGATCTAGGGGAAAGAAATCTTGCGATCAATACTTCAGCTTATTGGAAGTTACTTCCCCTTGAATATCTCATGTAACATTCTAACACAGTGCTTCTCAAATTTTTTTAGCATGGCGGACCGGCAGGAAGTTTTCCATTGGAGCAGGGACCGGCGCACTATTTTCCCTGCGCTGGCCTTGTTGTTACTGTAGTCAGTGTAGTGAAACGATCCCTGAATCCTACATGGCCTAAGACGACCCCTACGTGCCTCCCCCCCATATGCCCTCCTATATTGCCCCACATTCCTACAACATTCTGCATGAAATCGGCTTCTTTTCTACAACATGTCATCGACAAATTTCGGAAAGAGCATTATTGTTTATTAACGATCGTCTTCATTTCGTTATTGAAATGTTATGATGATGGCAGCCATCGTTTTTTGTTTAAAATATTTTCAGTTGATAGTATTCTAATTAATTTGTCTTCTTAGTTAAGCCTAACTTTTTAAAAAAACGATAACATAAAATACAATTTAAATCAAAATTCTTGGAAAGTTATTATAAAAATTGCTATAGTAACTATACTTAGATAAACTGTAAGTTTACATATGTAAGTTTAACTGTAAGTTTAAGTTCAATGTTCAACTTTAACTAATGGGTCGTACGAGCCTGCTTATTTGTTGCAAGTTTATCAAGTTGTGGCTCGATTGAGGATAATGCTACACGCAATGAAGAAAGAACATGCATACTGTTCCTGTACTTTGTCTTAAAAATGCTTATCGTTGAAAAACCAGTCTCAAACATAGGTTAGTTGATAGAAGAACAGCCTTGAGAGCAATTGCGGCAAGTTCAGGGTTTTCTGCACGCACGTGAATCGTATTAAAGTTTGCAAAATGTAGGATTATAATTCGATTTTTCTTTCCTTTCTTGATAAATTCTGCGGACCGGCGGCTGATGACCCACGGACCGGCATCGGTCCTCGGACCACCATTTTAGGTAGTACTATTCTAGCATATCATCTGCTTGGTGTATCATTTTATAGAATATCTGTTTAAACGGCAGGGGTGTATTTAGTATTATGGTTATCCACATTAATGTTTCAACCGATGGACGTTCACGTCTTGACGTCATTACATTTTTATTATTAAAGCAGCGGTGGGCAAACTTTTTTTTTAAAATCGTGGGCCACTGTGGTTTCTGTTAAATTTGACAAAAGAGCCGCACCAAGTGCATATGGGCGGCGTTGTTTAAATGAACTGAATATGAATTTATTGTGAACGGCATTTATGACAGTTGTGCGCGGGCCGCATTAAACAGCTGAACGGGTCCTATGTTCATATATTTATATCAATGTTCATATATATATATCCATGTCTAACCTTTGGTCTACTTCATATTACTACAAGAGGTATCTGTTTAGTTTGAATTAGTAACGCACGGAATTGTTTATTTACCGAACTTAATCATTGCTGACCAGACAGTAGTATAAAGTTGCTATAAAGTTGCTATAAAGTTGCTATGAAGTTGATATAAAGTTGATATTAAGTTGACATAAAGCTGATATAAAGTTGAAATAAAGCTGATATAAAGTTGATTTAAAGTTGATATAATATTTATGCCACAACAACGTCTATCCATTCAGATAAACATTCGAACATGGCACCCTAACTAGCCTTCTTTGACATTTTGAATCTAAACGCGTGTGTCAGAACATAATTTTAGTTTTTCTATTAAAAGTAAACAATAAAAAATGTTTTTTTTTTAATCATAAAATTTAAAAGTTTGACATATAAATTACTGCCGTTTTGTGTATATTTTTTTTTTTGTTTGTGTGTCATAAAAAAAAAGCAAAAAAGTAAAACTTTCTTATTAGACTGAACTAGCTACATTCAAGTAAAAAATGTTTATTATATATATATATATATATATATATATATATATATATATATATATATTCATTTTAATAATCGAAACATTTTTCTTGATATATGGGTGTAATATATGGGACAAATGGATTATATATGTTACACATGTCTTATATTTGTTACACATGTCTTATATTTGTTACATATGGATGATATTTATTACATATAAAAGATATCTATTACATATAGAGGCTATCTGTGAAATATGTGAGATATTATAAAGGAGTGAATTCTGAGATAATTGTGTTTGATATATGTATGATAATTTATGTGTGTGTGTGTGTGTGTGTGTTTACATAAGATAAACGGGTGACACCAATGGTTGACTTGTGTGATCTGTGAGATATCTTTGTGAGATAGTTGCCAATATTTGACATGTCATTTATGTCATGACATTCAAAAACACCTGGGTCGACGTGACCGTCTGGTGAATCAATCAATTATATGAAATCGAACCAAATCCTCCATTGGAAATTTTTTTATATATTTTTTCCAGCTGAATGCATTAAATTGCAATTTAAATTTCAACCATGTTTACTTACTGATTTCTTTTTAATCAGATGAGAATTAACAATAATAAGGTATCCTTATGAACACACTCACACACACACACACACACACACACAATCATTAAGCGACAGAAACACACTCATAAAACTAAACACACACACACACACACACAAAACTAAACAACACGTACCCTATTACTACAAGTAAAGATTCATATTTTTATTGTGTAGTAATTACTAATTAAGTCTACAGAGCATTGTGCAGTAAGTCTAGAGAGTATTGTGCAGTAAGTCTAGAGAGTATTGTGCAGTAAGTCTGTCTAGAGAGTATTGTGCAGTAAGTCTAGAGAGTATTGTGCAGTAAGTCTGTCTAGAGAGTATTGTGCAGTAAGTCTAGAGAGTATAGTGCAGTAAGTCTAGAGAGTATTGTGCTGTAAGTCTAGAGAGTATTGTGCAGTAAGTCTAGAGAGTATTGTGCGGTAAGTATAGAGAGTATTGTGCAGTAAGTCTAGAGAGTACTGTGCAGGTAACGTCTGTAACCTGTAGAGATGAGGCTGTTCTTTCTTTACACACAACTTACATCAAACTTGTAGACACTGGGCGTTCACTATCTGCCCTTTGGGGGCCCCATAGAGACAAATCAGTTCCATTTTGGGAGCCCCCGCCTTGTTAATCATTTGTCGTTATGCCTTTCATTGGACTAGCTAGTTAAACATTACCTTGTTAGAATTCCTTGAGTGAGTTATTTTGATCCGGATGGTTACCTGAGTGAGTGGGTGTATTCACACCTGCAACTGACGGGTTCATTATACATTTTATTTGAATTCATTTTGTGCGAAATTTTTCAGCCTAGCGCAGGTCAAGTAATCTTTACACTTGAAGTATTTCATATTTATACCGACCGTTACTTTCAGTTTCGACATTTTAAATTTATCGCACAAGTCGATCTCGAGTTTCTCTAAACGAACTAGTCCACAAGCAGACTGTCCTTGTATAAACAAAGGCGGTTAATGATTTTTTTTTAAATATTTGTGATGTACATGAAAGGATGAGTTGATTATATGATAGATACATAAAAAACCACTTTGTAGTGACCTTTATTTTTCTCTATCTCCGACGACATACTCGATAGTGCAATGGACATGTAGGCACCTCGGGGGATGTGAAGGGAACTTTTAGCTATGACCAGAAAAGTCCGTGATTCTCATCGGATTTCGAACCCGGGATGTTGAGGCCGACTATCGCGCGTTTTACTCCACAAGAGCATGAGATAAAAATTTTTGTCTTTAGGGATGTCCATAATTTGATTGCATTATTTTTTTTTTGTTATTTTTTAAAATTTATTTTTTATTCCAAATCATGTTGACATTTCAAACATCTCCTCCAATCATTATTCCATTTATAGGGCAAAAGGTTTCATTATTGTGGTCGGTCATTTGTCTTAACATAAAATGACATAAACCAAGTGTAGCATTCATGGAAAAACCAATTTCTTACGCAATTTTTTTAACTTTCTAAAAGTTTAATTCTTTCCCTTTATTATAAAATTACATGCTCGTAATGAGTTACGTTAGACTGATTCATCCGGGCAACTTCAAGCATGAAATTGAAACTCATTATTTTCAAAAAAAAATATTTCAAATAGCTTCAAACAAAGCAAATATATTAAAAAAAAATATTCGTTCAACTTAATGAAAGTTCTTTAATTGTATTGAATTTATCTCTCACTCCAGTACCCACTATCATAAAACATTAAATGGAAATTATCATCAGCCGTTCTTCCACAATCTAGTAGCAAATACAGATTCTAATTGACTGAGATTATAAAAGAAAGCAAAAAGTAACAATAAGGGAGAGAAACAGAATGAACCAATCAGAGATTAATAATAATAATAAAAACAACATATTAATCAAGCTAAGTTGTTATGTTTTATTTCATCCATCTGCTTCATTACAAATTAATAGCTTTTCTACCAACATCCATACCTTTTTTTTAATTACACTAAATTACAGTACTTTTAGATCTATGTAACTATTATTTGTTTCTCTAACTGTCCGTCTGGATTATTCGTTTGTCTGTTTGTTAGAAAATCTTGGCATTTATAGGTTTGATCGAATGAATATTAATCACGTAAAACTGTGTCACAAAACATACAGTCAAACGTTTGTTAACAAACAATTAATCTGTTATGATCACAATACACATCCATGCACCTTGTCAATAAACACATATCTGATACACATATTAACACCAGTAACATCTTTCAACACAGTTTAATACTGTTGTAATGGTAATATTTATTAATAGCTGTACCATGCAACTTTGAGGTTATCATCCATTGTTTCATTAGCTTCCCCTAGTTTGAGCAGTAGTCCGGTCATTTTATGTTTCGGACAAATCCGATATTTTCCTGATTTATTTTTACAATTAAAATGCTATATGTTGTACTAATACAAAAATTAAAAAAAGTAAAACAAACATTTGAATATTTTAGACTTTTATCTCATAATTAAAACCACACAAACAATTTAAAACTGTATATTTTTGAAAAGCGTTTATCGAATCTAGACGCAGGAAAGAAGCAATATCTTAACATGAAACTGTATTCTTACGTTCTATCTACAGCAGACTTAAGATGAGAAATGTGTATCATGATAGTTATATCCATAAATGTAAAAGTAAAGATTAACTTAAAAAGAATTTAAAAGTCATGGAGTTAAATTAAAGTAGAAATCACCTATTTCTGTGGCCATGACAATTTATGTTTTTGTTAGCAAGGCTTTAGCCAAGGGCCATGAAAATAAAGCGGCCCTCGATCATCAGATTAAAATAATTCATAAATTTGTGTTGATAACTTCAGAAACAAACAAAAAAAAAACCGGCCAGAATTATGAATAACACTTATGCATCTTTTCGTAACAGGCAGATTATGTGATGTTTTGAAGGACATAAAATGTCACAGGTAATATTTAATTTTTTTTTTTTGGAGAAATTTAACCGATTTTTTTGGTTACCGACATTTTAAATAGCGATCTACCTTTCAGTTTTTTTTATATGGTATCTATTTCAATGGACAAATTTGCTACAGCATTTATTGTTGTTTTTTGTCCCCGTTTTGTCTGTCAGTCTGTCCGTCATCACCCTAGATCTCAACAACCATAAGTCCTAGACCCATGATGTATATATCATTTTGTAGGTCTTGGCCTGCCATGTGTACATCAAAAGTTCATTTTGCGATAGGACCTCTCAGGGCCGGGCTTCAGGGCTCCTAAGGGGCTTATATATTATATATAGATTATAAGCTAAACAAAGGGGCGAAATCATTATTTATTTTTGTAACAGTTATTAAACATGACTTACTTCCCTCTCTATACATGAAAATGCTCTCAAACATCCTGTTTTTTACAGGCTTAATTTTTGCTTGTTTTAATTATTACTTAATTCGCAGGAAGTCTTTCTAATTGGTAAGACTTTTTTTTATATCAATATTGATGAGCTATATATATATATATATATATATATATATATATATATATATATATATAATATAATAAAAGCGATTTGGGCGCTGCGTTAAATCGAAAGTAAAGAATTAAAAAACAGTATTCCAGTTTAAAATACAATCCTGAAAAAAAAATCGGATCTGCCCGAAACCAACAAATAACCTCGCCTGCCGATCAAGCATAAGGGGGATATAACTCTATGCAAATGTTTTGCAGGGTACAGCTAATACTATGAGAATATCAATCAGGTATGACTAAATATCTAACTGTTAAAAATATAATTTTAAAAGCCCGGGCTTTTAAATTTCAAAATACATTAAAGATTTTCACACTATTAAAGCAGATCGATAACTTTTTTTCAGTGATATTTTTAAAAAACTCCAGCGGTGTTACAATTGTTGTAATGGGAAAAGTCGTTGGCTACCAAAAGCCTATAACACGGAACATAGCGGCAAATTTTTTTTTTAGAGATTGTGCCAAGAAGGCCAGTTCATTATAATATTATATTTTCTGCCTTAAACTGCCAAGAGATCGTCATGCAGATTACGACCAAGAACTAGAGCCCAACTTCTCAGGTCCCCGACAAAATGGTCAGTCTACGCCTCTGATATTGGATGACGTAAGCGGCTTGTATTTGGAGTCGATTCTTGTTAAACAAAATGTATTCCTCAAGACAGATAACAACAAAATGTATTCCTAAACACAGATAACAACAAAATGTATTCCTAAACACAGATAACAACAAAATCTATCCCTCAAGACAGATAACAACAAAATGTATTCCTAAACACAGATAACAACAAAATGTATTCCTCAAGACAGATAACAACAAAATGTATTCCTAAACACAGATAACAACAATATGATTAAAATAAACAAAACTGGTTTTAATCCTTTGAAAACTATTTTTTGTGCTACTTCTTTTTTTTTTTAAAGAAAGAAGGAAATCTGAGACAGTTGTTTTGCGTATTGATTCGTGTCTCTTCTGATTAGCACGATGTGTGGGTTAAAGGTCAAACCCAGAAAGTCTCTTTGCTGTAAACACTACAACAGGGAAAACCCGATCTTTCAAAAAAAAAAACCCAGCTAATATGTGACCATTGCACATCAGGGCTGCCAACTAAAGATAATTTATGTCCAGATAGAGAT